>CACRXP010001277.1:66125-107932 GCA_902702965.1 Spirometra erinaceieuropaei
AATTAACCTATCCCACCGTCTTGCCTCTCAAAACCGGCCACCGTTTTTCCATAAAACGTTTGCTCATGCAGCAATGATGCGATTCGTAATTCGATTAACAAATCAAATTAAGGTCGGCATATGATTGGCCGCATGTGTCCGTGCAGGAACTGCGCGTGCTGTGATTGAATAATCGTGTTTGGTATGGGCTCGCACAGACGGACGTTTTTAAGTTCGGCGCGAATTCAATTTTTCGAGGGTTAAAGCTTGATACGAATTTAATACCCGCTCGAGTGTTATAGGGAGGGAGCTTTTGTGGCCTCTACTTCCCGTCATGTTTGTTTGTAATCCTTCGTGCGTTTCTTCTTCTTCTCATCGCCACTGGTCCACTTCCTCCTCAAATGCCTGATATTCGTTCGTTTGCATGCGCAGATGAGAGTGTTGGAGCGTAAAGTACTTCCCTTCCAGATGCCGACTAAAAATTAGGTCGATCTTCACTAGTCAGTGCTCGCTGGTGTGTGCAGTTATTAAGCACACAGTCCAGCTTTGATGCATTGGAAAGTGTTTTAGGTAAGGATCGGGTAAAGGCCCCCAAGCATATGTGGCATACAAAGAATACCTACTATACTTATTTAAATGGGTTTTAGTACGATACGATTATTTCGGTTTCGTGTTTCATCGTCTGTTGTAGACGGTCTGGTGCCTTATCTACAATGACCTCAGCTCAGAGATTTGAAAAGCGATCGTCGTAGACACTTAACGCTCATTATTTTAATTGTCCTGCTTGATTTCGGCCGCTATATGTCAATTCATTAAAACTTTTCCGTCCGAAAAACGAATTTACCAATTATCTATACTCATTTTGCCATTCCCTATGCGTACACAGGCCCCGCCCGTAAAACACTTATTACCACCTTTTCCCATAAGACAGACACCTTTGGGGCTCAGACTGCTGTCAGGAATAATAATACTTTGCAGGCCGCAGACGGAGAGTCTGGATGTGGTCTAAAATGTTAGATTATAGTCGTAAACTGCATCAAAATCATAACTCTTTTGAGCGGGTTACAAGAGCATTATCCTGCAGCAGTGTAGCGTCCCTTCGTTCGCAGTGAATGCCATTGTGACCACGGGCATCCACCTTGCTGTTCACGCTGTAAGTAGCCAGATTGTCGTTCTCCGAATTTGTTAGCCATTAAAACTGCCAGGGGTCGACAGCTCTCGAAAGTTTTGTATACGCACAGGGTGTTCTTGTGGGAAGTTCTTTACACGTACAGTCGTGATCAATACCGTGAAACGTTGACTGAAAGTCTGAAGTACGTTTTCGATTAAAAGGGTTGTTCAGACGGGGCTGTAACGTTGATTATCGTGCGGCATAATCCCATGGCACTTCTTTTCCGTCGCATGTGAAGACCGTCCTCAGTAACGTATAACTATCTGAGTAGTATTAATGTTTCACATCGATTTTCGATGGTCTTATAAATTCAAATATATTTTATAGAGAGCATGCACGAAAACCATTTTTTTCTTGTACTCATTTGGTAGCAAATCATAACCTCAAATTTTACTTTCGGTTCTAAAATGTTTTTCAGTTCATGAATAATTTCGAGTCTGACCTGCCGTTGCATTTGCGTTCGTCGTTCTCTCTGTTTTAATTGTCTACTTTCCCGCGTAAGAGAAACCATGTATTCCTCTATACCATTAAGATAGTGTCGTATAGACCTCATAAATTTTTGCAATTGCCACGAACTATAGTCAGCGACTAATCTCATGAAATGTTAACCGAAATTCGCAAATGCGTTTTCGATTAAAAAGGATTACGTAGGGGGGGGGGGGGGTTGTAATATTGATTATCTGGCGCCCTAATCCCGTGATATTACAAACAACCCAAGGGTGTAGGCTTTCAAATAGTATTCTGTTCGGTTGCCTAGGAAAACCACACCCGGTAGAAAGTGACTTTTTCTACTGGTTGCCGATGCTGATATAAGTACTAAAATATTTTGCTGAAAAAACCCATAAACTATCCTTTTGTGTATGCATTTGGTGGCTAATCACGCCCTCGAATTTTATACCGGAGGAAAGGGAATCTTCCGATTTTAAAAGGAGTTTCTAATTATGAGACATTTTAAGACAGTGTAATGCCCATTCGAGCAGCAACGTATCTGCCTGCTTAATAGTGCTCCTCATTAAGTATACAACATAGTCCGCATCCCTTATAGCACCTTATGAGGCCCATATGGTATCTCCTTAATGACATAAAGGAAAGCCGGTTAAAATCCTGGTTATTTGTTGTGTGGACCAGGGGATGCGGAGTGGAGCGCCAAGGCGAGGATCCGTCCGAGCCATCCACCTGCAGCCTTCCTCGTCTCCGGTCTTCTTGACTCTGTCTTGACATCGGGCTCAGGCGGAGAATGTAGGTAGATGCAGCGCAAGTCTACTGGCACTATAAACCCCTGCGTAAGTCACCGTCCCTGCTCCCACAATGCAGTCTGTGGGACACACGGTGGACATCATCGAAATTGATGGTCGAACTGTCAAAGGAAAGCATATTTTTCCCTACACAAAAAGTATACGGCTTGTAGACGGAAAACTATGAACGAAAATGTAATGGCAGATCGGGAGTTGAGAAACCTTTTTAAAACCTAAAGGAATCCCTCAATTACAACATTTACTGAAGACGTGATTCGCTACCAAATGAATAGAAGAAAGGAATTTTTGGTTTTTTTCTGCTTAATATGTTTGCATTTATAAGATCCTCGAAGGCTAATGGAACTAATGTATACCGCCTAGGCAGTCATTTTTTGCCGAGTGTGGTTTTTTCAGATGGCAGGAAAGAAAAGAATTGAAAAGCCAACTTTCCGGCGTGTCTGAAATATATTGGGATTATGCTGCATGATAATCAATTTCACAGCCCCACATGAGTAATCCGTCTTAATTAAAAAAGCACTTACGAGTTTCGGTTAACATTTCATGAGATCGATCACCGACTGTATGGTATATTATTCATGATGAGCATTACCAAACGTATGGATAAGATACTGTATAAGTGACATTTCACAGCTTTAAAATATTATAAGTGGAAAGGTTTTTTTAGAAAATCGAGAGATACTCTCTCTTTGAGTATGAAATCTAAATAATACGTGATTTCCTACCCAACAAGTGCAAGAAAGGATGTTTTCTATGCATTTTTTCTATAAAATATATTGGAATTTATAATAAAAACGCTCATACTACATTAGTAGTGATTTTATCCGGGTGAAAAGTCAACCTATGCTCACTACTCTTACTGCCATATCTAATAGTTCTTTCAGCTCATTTGTACCTCACTGTTCTTAACGTGAACTCATTCCTTTCTCCACAGTGTCTCAACGCCTGGCTCATAGCTACCACCTTCCTTCTCGTCTTCGTTATCTCTTTCATATTTTTCACGTGAGTCCGTTGTATCATTTTTTGCCTACCCGCTCGGGCGGGCACACTTTGCATTCCTACCTTTATCGTCAATCCCCGCGAGTTGTTGTTCGTGGTTGGCCGACTGCAGAATCTGCGGTGCAGGTCGTGAATTTCCATGGATATTCGTCGTACACGATCCCCCCGTCCCGTCTGGCCTAGACTTGACGAGCTTAAATCTATCTTGACGTGCTAAGATTCGCGGCTTGGAATGCTGCCACTTGACGGGATCAACCGGTCCCTCACAAGACTGAATCAGGTTGCGATAGTCCCTTCTTAGTATGGCGTTTGTGGTCCAAGCCGCCCATATTATAGCCTGGAGTATGGGCCAGGTCGTGTGTGTAACACGTAGGTGGGTTGGGTGGGTGTTAGCTTCGTAAACCACTGCGCACGCGCCCACCTCTGGCCGTCTTGACATTTTCTTGCCATCGGAGCCTGGATGGTGAGGCAGATGCTGCGCAAGCCTACCTCACTATGAACATCTATGCGAAAGTCAGCGGCGCTGCGCTCCTCCCCGTGGGACACGCGGTGGAGATCGTCGCCGGTCGAACTGTCTCCTGTAAGCTTTCTTATGGGCAGCCAATTTGTCCGTCCGGCACCCAGCCAGCCACGCCGCGTGATCTGCGACTGCAGCAAGCCCCTTTCTGACCTTCGTACCATTACCGGCCACCTTTGTAGGTATCGGGCAGTTCGCAGATAGACCAGCGGCCGGCGCCCGTCTTCTGGGAGTTCGCTTTGCTTACCGTGGTGCTGGGGACATGCGATTTCAGACAGGCATGGAAAAGATTTGCCTTGGAGTGCAAGTTTCTGTTGGTGATGAATTTTCATCTCAGAGCCATCCACTGGCCACTGACGCGCCACGATCCAACCCGTCTTTCGGTCGACCGGACAGTTTTTATCCCGAAAGGTTCTGCTGGCGGTACTGAAGTCAAGTGGCAGTGGGAAGGGCACCTCTGAAAACCAAACCACTGTAAAAAAAACATGCGTGCACTTCTAGGCGCAGCACCTGCACGAAGCTAACTGCTCACTTCTTGCCCAACATCACCAACAGAAAGCCTACCTGCAGTGCAAGTTCTGCCTACGCCCGTTGCGGAACAAATCCGGCCATCCCCCACCACCGCCACCACCACCACCACCACCACAATCAGTCACTCAGTCCTCAGAACTGTATCCCCTAAGGTCTCTTAGTCATTTTTCGGCTAGGTCCGCTTCTAATTATACGTCTTCTGAAATTTCCATATGTTAACACTCTTCCATATTCTTCACTTGCCTCAGCGAGGTCCTTCGAACTTCAGGAATCTTCTTTGACAACATCACCTTCGCCATTCTGCTGTGGAACTTTGGCCTGTTGGGTCTGGTTGCAATCCACTGGAAGAGTCCGTTGATTCTTCAGCAGGCCTATCTCATCTTTAATAGTGTTCAGTTGGCACTCATCTTCCTCAAGTTCCTCCCCAAGTGGACTTGCTGGGTCCTGCTCGGCGCTCTGGCTATCTGGGGTTAGTGTCTTCCCTTTTTTCGACCTCTCGCCTGCTTCCGTCAGCGTTTACCGCTTCATAATAGACAGCCCTCCTAGCGGCCAATCACAGGCCGTGGGGAAGAGGGAAGTTGGCCTAGCTGTCTGCGGTTGCCGGGGCGACATACCTGACATGCCCACGCTGTTTGCAACCCTTTTGCGGCCCATCTGACTCGATCTCAACGTTCTAACCCTATCTTCATTAGACAGTTATCTTGGAGGTCCCTCGACGCAAGTTTTACCCACCGGAAACGATTCATGATCGTTGGCTCAAACATCCTTCAACTGGGACTCTTCTGTGCTCAGTGAAGTAGGCGGTTGCTAAATGGACGTTCTGTTATGTTCTGGCCGTAACGCCTAGCTTGTGGCCCGTTCTACAAATCTTCCCGATCGAATCCCCAAAATGAGAACTCACCAGCAAGTGTGAAAGAACACGAAGTCGATTGCTGAGTTCCTAACAGTGTAATCGGGTGATCAAAGATACATACAGAAATGTCCAAAGCCAACCTGGAGTTGAGCCAATCAGATCATGTCCTTGAGCTGTTGAAATGTGGACTGGGCATCGGACTCATCTGAGTGGCTGGGTACTTTTCGGTTATTTTTCAGTATCAGTTTATTAAGGGAGATATAAGCAAGCGACTTTGAACTCCCTATTGGTTACAAGTCGCCGGAGAAAAACATTGATAAATGGGAAGCTGAAAAAGGGATTTTGTTCATTCTCGCGGACAGCTGACAGCTAGTCGAAAGAGTAATCATTAACGGTTACTTACTAATTACAAGTAGTATAAACACGCATAAGATGGTACCGGGTTATGTGAGTGGATGTGAGGGTGGTAACTGGGAAGCTTGATGCGTGTCAAGTCTACACTTGAAGGAATTCACACAGGAGGAGTTTGCAACATCGGTAGGCAGGGCATTCTACGCTGCAACCACTCTGTTGAAAAAGAACTTTCGTCCATTGATTCTTGATTTCCCTGCGAGTAGTTTTAGGGGATGACCGCGCAAAGTGGGCGTGTTAGCTTGGGTAAAATAATCAGTGGGGTCTAAACAACAGTCTAGGCCGTTTATGATGCGAAATGTGAGTATAAGGTCACCACGTAATTGCCTGTAAGAAAGGGAAGCAGGTTGAGTGTTGACAGTCTGGTTTCATAGGGCAGTGCTCCCAGACCTTGTGTCATTTTGGTCGCCCGTCTCTGGACCTTCTCCAAGACGCTATAATCCTTGGCAGTCCAAGGTCTCCACGCCTGTATGGCGTATTCTAGATAAGGTAGCACGAGCATGCCAAATATTTTGGAAAAGCAGTCAGAGTTTGTTCGTCCAACCTCAGAACCCCTGTTTCAACCGGTACCGTAACGTCGATACGCTCGGTATAGTCTTATCGGGGGTTGTAATGCTGCACTGTAGCCGCAAAATCGAGAAACTAAGATCCTTTGTGCGCGCGCTCTCCCACGGCTTCGCCATTTTCGTGTCCAGTGTTCCCAGGTGCAATTTGTGGTCGTTCAGTTCACTTGATTTTCTTAATACCATTTTTGCTGTCTGCCGAGTGTCCGGTATCTGTTAAGTCACGATTCTCTAGCATCCGCCTCCCTCCCCCCGGCGGTAAAAACAACCGCATGGCTGTCGAGACGAAATGTTATGGATTTTAATTGGAAATTCCAAGTTGCTGTACGAGTGTAACCGAATTGTCAAGGTCGTGTTGGGTTTCTCACCGTCTGAATTGCAGGGACTTACCTGCTGGTTTTATTGACATAAAATTCTCACTCGGACTCATCATCAGAGACATTGACAGATATCATCTTACAGTAGGTGGACTAACTCATGAAATGTCAGCCGAAATTTTGAAATGCGTTCTCGTTTAGAAAAGATTAATTAAGTAGGCTTGTAAAACTAATCACCATGCAACATAATTGTATAATGGCCCAGTTACCTCAGGATGTCGGCTTTCGAATGAACTTATTTCCGACCGCATGCAAGAACTATACTCTGCAAAAAATGACTACTTAAGTAGCATGCAGTTTTCTCATTGCTTTTCGATGCCCTTGAGAATTCAATTATGTTGCATGGAAAACATGCATAAAAATATTCATTCTTTTACTTATTCGCTAGAAAATCACGTCCTCTTTCGATTTTATACTCGAAAGAAGGGTATAATTCGGTTTTCAAAAACTTTTCCATTTCTCGAGTAATTTTGAACCCGACCTGACGTTACACTGGCATTCAGGGTTTCAACACTACAAGCCGTATATTTTTTGTGTACAGAAAACCATGCATTTTCCTACGGTATTAAGAGGAGATCATATGGGGTTCATAAAATTAAGCAGTGGATTTGGGCAATATTGTTAACTTTACAAGCCACATTGGTAACTGCAGAGACATGGCGTTTTATGAACGGTCATTTCACGGTATTAAAAAATCTCACAATTTGAAACTTTTTTGAAACTTAATTATACTTTTCTTTCGAGTATAAGATCGGAAGAGGACGTGATTTTCTAGCGAATAAGTAAAAGAATGAATATTTATATGCATGTTTTCTAGGAACTATAATCGAATTTTCAAGGGCATCGAAAATCAATGAGAAAATTGCATTCTACTTAAGTAATCATTTTTACAGAGTGCAGTTTCGCATGCAGTCGGAAATAAGTTCGTTCGAAAGAAAACACCCTGAGGTAACTGGATCATTATATAATTATGCTGCATGATGATTAGTTTTACAACCCTACTTAATTAATCTTTTCGAAAAGAGAACGCATTTGGAAATTTCGGTTGACATTCCATGACTTTGCCCACCTACGGTACAATATCTGCTGTGCATGACTCGCTTGGCGAGTCTTTTTTACAATTTACCAGCTATTCTGCTGGGACTACAATATTTAGCCTCAGGGAACCGAGCATTAAAGAAGAATTTGGAGGTTCATTATCCCTCCTAGAGCGGCTTTAAGAGTTTCGCTCTTTTTTCTAATCTGCCATAATGGATATTTGATAATTGCAATCATCTACGGTTGTAGCAAGATCTTCTAAGCAGAGACTGTTGGTTTTGATTGCATTTTTATCAAAAATCATTTAAGTTAGTCAACACCCGACTTCGCGGATTGACTACGTAGTGTTCTAACTCGGGAATCTACGATTATGTAGTGTGTCTAACACACTAAGAAAATCGCTTCAACTTACTTCTAACGCAGTCGTTGACCAAAAGCTTAGACTCGAGTTTTACCGATGATTTTTGGTTGCCTGCAGGAACTGTTAGGGGTTGGATCCCTCGGTGATGCGATACCCCAGCGTTTTGCATGTGATCACCTGAGTGGACTCCTGTAGCCGAATGTGACTGTAATTTCGCATAAAATTACTATCACAAAGCACACGGTAGGCGTTGGAGGGCCCAATGATGATGAGCCGAACTCTTCGCGGCTGTGTTATGCAGCGGCAGAATATCGGCGAAACAGGCGTATCTGGACTTTTAGCTTGTACCTGTGCTGCCACCGTGGGAAAATCATGAGACATATGTATACTACTGATTGCAGGTTAGTAGCTTGCAAATATTACGTTGTTATCCCGGTGACAGTGATGGATGTCGGCTCGAACATTCATGCAGACAAAGTTTAATGTCAGCGCATTTACTCCAAATTAGCACATTAATTTCTAAGAGGATTAACAGGCGGAAATTACTAAACGACTGTCAGTTGCAGTCCTTGAGATAAACCCCGCCACCAACTACATGGAGCATGCAAAGGGGAGGTCCATGCAGTTGCCTACACAGCTGTGGGAAGTCGATGAAATATGTATTTGGGCCTTTGGTTAATACTCCTGCTGGGAGTATGATTGTGTCTTATTAGCCGTCGTCAGCCAGTCATACCCAACCCCGAAGTGTGGAACACCCGAGACCCGATCGAAACCGACAGGGCAACGGGCACGTGGCCCAGTGGTTAGAGGAGTGGACTTCTAACTAACAGGTCGCGATTTCGAGCCTCGGATGTTGCACACTTCGGGGTTGGGTATGACTGGCTGACGACGGCTAATAAGCCAGAAATGGTCACTCCAGTCTCCCTTTTCTTTGTCGGTAATGCCATACCGCCTTTATGATTGTGTGCTTTTCTGCCTCGAAAGTTTACAGTGACTGCTCCATTTGGGAGGTGGGAGAATTACGCGGTTATACGGATTAGGTCAGTTTTCTTGAAATGCTGTGTTCATGTGGAACTTCGGCTTCTCCCTAAAAAGTGCATTGCCCCGAGAAAAAAAGTATACTACAAGTTTAATTTAAAGGCACTTTAAACTTTCGTGAGGAAGACTGGACAAAACGAGCGCTTCACCATTTTTTTGCAGCCTTGTTGTACTTTTCCCGGATTTGCTGTTTGTTACTATACGGCCGTATGTGAGTTCCTGGCCATGGTCGCTTTCGATCGGGTTTTCTCGTCTTAAGAGCAAGCCACACTGAAGAGGTCCCTACTAACGTTATTTGCTTTGCGAATGATCTTCATTTGGACACAGAGATATTCACCTCCCATATTGTGGGTGGCATTTCCCCAAATCCCAGACTAGGTTAGGGTACGTTATGACCAGGGTTAGGAATAGGTTTATAAAGATTGGTGTTGGTGTTAACTCTGGAAGCGTTGGAATTAGGACATGGGAGTCTCGAAATCCCTGTGGCCAAAGTATCTACGTTGAAAAATAGAGACAATTTCTGCGGACACAAGGGGGACCCAAACTGCGTTATTTGTAGAAGAAAGGACTGACACCGACTGACAAGCCGCAGCACATTCACACGACGAACTACATTTCTAACTTCTTTTGGGCTGAAATTCATTCAGGAGGTAACATGCGTATGAACCGTGAACTTCCTGAGTTCACGGTTCTCCGACCCAGAGCCGAGTAGTCAACGCAACAGGCCGTTTCAGGCTTAGCGAGCTCCACTACTCCGAGACCGGGAAAATCGACAGCGAGAAGGAGCGCCCCCGCCCCCTCCCTCTCTCCCCCCTCCCCCACCAACTGACGGAAATACCGAGTACAGTCGACTGACTGCCATCATGATGGAAGCCTGCAACCAGCGTCCTTACAACCACGCTTTGTGCGCCAATCTTGCGGCACTCTGGCGCTGGCTTCGATTGCCTGTCTGAGAAACCTGCTGTTCCATCATTTGGGCTCACTTTCATTCCTAGTGGTTATTGAATTTCCCGACTCGACCTATGACTCTTCATCCTTCTGACAGTAGGCTTGCATAATTGTTATCATGTGTTTGTGAGCTCTAGAACTTACATTCAGCACCTGGTCCGGAGTTCGGATAGGACCAGTCGAACCTATTTCATGAGGTTTCTTGGGAATTTCAGACACAGGCGGGTCCCCAACAACCGCTCGGATTGTTTGTTCGAGGTTGTATCCTCTAGCGCTTTGGCTTAAAAGGCTAACCACGGGACAGCCGTGGCAAGCAAACTTATTTAATGGCGGTTCATGATCGCCATGTCACAGTGCCGTCATCCGGCCTTGCGGCTTTTTTATAAGGCTTTCAGCGTTCGGTAAAGGGAGTTTTTCAAATATCGCTTCCATCTGCGAGTAAAACGCCTTTTTATCGCGCTGTTCGACAGATGAAGTTGGTGCGTACGCAGAGACGATAGAGATGTTCATGAAGTGACCCTTCAGTCGCACGTAGGCCATCCGGTCATTGACTGGTTCCAAAGCAAGCAAAGCGAGGTTCGCTTGTTGCAAGAGGACGATAGCCACACCGTGTCTACCTGAAGAGTCGCGTGAGCCGCTGTGGTACAGGGTGAAGTGTGAGTCGATTCCAGGGATCTTTATTTCCCGAGAGCCTGAGTCAGGGAGTCGAACTTCAGAGAGACAGGAGACATCTAAATGGTATTGATTAAGGCTGCCAGCGGTCAGACCTTCGGTGCCAGGGTTCAGAAACGTTCGTACATTCCAGCATCCAATACCAAGAGTCCGTCCTCGACTGGGTAGTCCAGCTCGCATGCTATTCACCCGCACCATTGGACCAAGGTTGTGGAGCGCGTCGGTTCCTGCGGACGTCGTAGCGTAGATCGTCTTACTGTTGTCGGGTATGTTTTTCACGATGTTTCTCGGGAATTCTGCGTTCAGGCGGGTCCCCAACAGCCGCTTGGATTGTTTGTTCGAGGTTGTCTCCTCTAGCGCTTGGGCTTAAAAGTCTAACCACAAGGCAGCGGTAGCAAACAAACTTATTTCATGGCGCTTCATGGTCGCCATGTCACAGTGCCGTCAACGGGCTTTGTGGCTTTCAGCGTGCCAGACCTCAGCCCTCCGCACTCCGGTAGCACTGTCGCTACTGGTCCGCGACTGCGTATTCGTCAGACCTGGGTCTGCTTGTTTCGCAGCTAACCTTCACTGAAGGCCGTTCCACTATCCGCGCCACCTGTGAACACGCCGGATAGCCAGCAACTAGACTAATGGGCAGCCCACCTTCCCGGAGAGGACTATTTGGTGATGACAAGTAATTCAGAAAATGATGTCCGACTCCCTTGATCGAGCAATATTTCTGGCCTTTCTATGTGTTTGTTTTTGTTCAAGACCTGATCGCCGTCCTGTGTCCTAAGGGACCACTGCGTATGCTCGTTGAGATGGCTCATGAGAGAGAGCAACCACTCTTTCCGGCCATGATTTACTCTACCACCGCCGCTTACCTCCTCGCCGATGGCAATTCCGACGCCTCCAACCAAGCCGACTCACCCGAACATCCTAACGCGGCGGAGCACGAGCTTTTTGTCAACCAAACATCCGAACAAAAGGCAGGTTCCTCCACAGAAACAGGTTAGTTAGTTGATCGAACCCTGATCTCCTTTCCTCAGCATCGGCAGCGCTCCCAGGAGCCGAAATGGCAACCCTGTCTCGTCACGGCAAACGGGTCAAGATGAGGTTTCTCCAGGCTGTTGTAGAACGTTTTGGGGATCGACCACTACCGGCGGCGCTGCGGGACTCAGTTGACAAGTCTTCGGATGGCTGAGTGGACAGGTTTTGCCGCCCATGGAAGGCTATCCTATTTGATTGTGAGGTACAGTAGTTGGCGGAACTGAGAAAACGTGCCCAAACCTTGAGAGTAATATTAAGTCAAGTGTTCTTCACGAATTTGTCTCGTATTCAAATTGATGTAGGTTAAACAAGGTCTCCCGAAATGATACGTGGAATTAGCGCTCGGCTGGGTCATGATCGACCTTATCTGGAACAAGTGTGTGTTCTTGAAGACAATACTAGGTTGCCTAAATTGCTACTAATCGGAGGAGAGTAAGAGTTATGAAAATGCTAGACTTCGTTTCAAATGAATAAAGCGCATAATTTATGTGCACGCGAATACGGGAGTAAGTAGAGTAAAAACCTATTTAGGTACTCGTCAGATCAAATATTTTCGGCGAATTCGTAACGTGTTCGAACTGATGGAGGTTAATCGAGGTATGCCAGAGTGATACTAGGAATTATCGGTCAAAATGTTCCTTTGTTAAACTTTCCAAACTTCGGTGAAGAATTGATTTTTCCCAATTTCCTGGTCGGCGAGATTGCGAGAGTGGAGGTTTTTGTAAGATCACATGTCAAAGTTTTGCCATGTGTTCAATGCGAGTTCCAGGAAGCAATAAGGAAAGGGACGTGGTTACCGGAACAAGAATCGTAGTCGCCTGACGTTTCGGGTTCATGCTCGAGACTATCATCAGAGATTGCATCAGGCAGGTTTACTGTTTCCACAAGCGTTGCGGTACTCATAGAATGCAGTTGCTGTGCCACCGCATACCTGTCACGGCAACGGTACAGAGAAGGACCCCACTTAATCGTGCCAGACGTGATTTATGGTAAAGGGAGTTTTATGGGCGGGGCAGCACGCTAGACAGTAAGCAGACAAAATGAAAGAAAACACAAAAAATGCCTGGATTTATGCCGAAAGTCTTATCCTACCCTTTTGTACGACAACGGGAATGAGAGTAGTACTTAAATAATAAGCAAAAAGTAAATTTAACAAAATAACAGATTTTGAGTTAAGGTGTGAGGTCATGGGAAGCAGTCGTTGTTGGCAGCGTAATTTCTGCGACAGCCTGCAAATGTATGCCAAGATAAAACCCCATATGACACGGTCCACACTCTACTGGCAGTTAAGTGGGGTCCTTCTCTATACCGTCGCCCTTAATTCTTGTATTTTTTGCAAACACTGCAAATGCCTTGGCGCTATTGTGAGGCGTGCATTTTGCGTGAGACAAACTGCCCAATTTCTCTCAATACATGTGGCAAATTTGTGGAATATATTTGAAACAACCGTCTTATTCAGGAAGTGGCCAATGCAATTATGCAAGCGAGCACATCAGAAAGCGTTCATCGCATAAGTACCCAGTGGCGTGTGAGTTATGTTCACATAAAATCATCAATCGTAAGTCCGTCATTTGGCCGGTTAACTCGGTCAGGGCTTGGGTTAAGGCTGCTGTGAATTCTCCTTAATGTGGCCTTTATGGAATTCTCCCATATGTGAGACCCGAAGCCCACTGAATTCAGCCTGACAGATAAAGTGAGGATCAAGTCACCTGTGGCTAGCATAGACGCTGTTTAGATGTGAAGAAGGAGACACGATCGCTGGGGCAAGAGCCTTATTCGTCTGGTGTTTTGGATTCGGGCAGGAATCCAAAACGTCAGACGAATAAAGCTCTTCTCGCGGCGATCGTGTCTCCTTCTCCTCCACTGCCTCCTGGGACTCATCTCTTCGCTTCTATTGGCTGTTTAGATGTGTCAACCGCTGCGCCCAAACTCCTCACAAGTCGGCTTGGCCCGGACAGACCGCTATTAGGAGAGGCTGTCACTGGGGAATCCATCCACAAGGCACATGAGTGCATTCTTCTTTTTAATAAATTTGATGCGCCATCAGACCTGGGCTGGAAGATTGTCGGTTCACGTGGTGACTCGGTTCCGCTAAAGATTGAAGGTCGGGCTGCAGTGGTCCCTGCTCAATGTGGCCTCGCGCGACGCTCTCGCATAGGTGGGAACCGAGACTTCATCTGTGGGACGAAACTTGCTACATGCATGGTTAGGGGCGTGTCGCGTGTGGCCCGTGTAGACGGATTGTTTTCCTCTGTCAGCCACTGCGCTCCTGTCACTCTAAACAGTCTTCACTTTCGTCTGCAATTGGCGCATGGTGGAAATGCCAGAAAATGTGTAGTTAAATGCACAGAAAGTCTGCTTCATTGCAAACAAATTAACACGCAGGACCATCCTGAGTCAACCTTATAGTGCAGTGGTGGACGCCATCGCTCGCGACGAAAACCTTAAATCGAGCCAACAGGCCATTCAGTAGGATTCACATTGGAAGTACAGTTAGTAACCTAACTCATGAAATGTGTCGAAATTTTTTGAATGATCGCCAATCACTCGCAAACCGACACAATTTCATGAGTCCAGTGTCACAATTAGCGGCCCCCAAATTCGTTGCAGGTGGTCTTACTTGGTGTGACAGTTGCTTGATTGTCCACAATGCTGCCATCAGTCATGCCGGTTATTTGGTGTGATAATTACTCGACCATTTGGCTCACGGGAAGCACTGCGAATGTTCATCCCTGACCCCCCCCCGCCCCATGTGCGTGTGTGCTCCCCGTCCCACGCGCTCGCAACAGCACCACCAGAAGGTAATGCTTGAAGTGCGGACTGCATGCAATTCCACTCACCTGTCTCCTCCCCCTCCCCCGCGCGCAACCCTAATTCTGCCTTATTTTTTTTCTATCAGGGAATTCCAGGAGGAGGACGGCACGTGGTGCTCACAAGCAGAGCCCGGTACGTGCCCACCGCTTTTCTTGCCTGCACCTCCTGCAGTTTGGGATTGTTTGTGTGCTGGGACAAGAGCTCTATTCGTCTGACGTTTCGGAGATTCCTGCTCGAACCCATCATCAGGGAACAAAGCAGATACAGGTGGTTCATGCAGAAGGGGCTGCAGTATTTATAGGATGTAGTCGCCGTGCCACCGCGTACCTATGAAAATTCACGGCTGCCCCCCCCCCTTCACCAGCGATGATTTTACTTGGTGTGATGACTGTTTGATGGCCGCTATTCGCGTCGTTAACTGCTACAATTTCCTCACGTGTGTTGGATGTTGGTGTGAGGATTGCTCGACCATCTGACCCACCGACCCTGGAGTTGGGAAAAGTGTTCACTTGTGCCTACCCCGCGTGGCTAATTACTCTGCCCAGTCGAAGTCTCAGCACCGAGTGTGGAAGGGCAAGGTCGTTGCACTTGTTAATGGGCTGGGGGCCAGTAAACCATGACTCAAGCATCTCCCGGCTCACGCGGTTGTCACTTCTAGTGAGAATTTCAGCCTCGTCGAACTTGAGTCTGTGGCCGGATCTCGTCGGATGCGCTGCAACTTGAGAGCTGGCGTCATTTCTCCGCACCGCTGCGGCCTGTTCGGCCATTCGCGTTCGGAGTTGTCTTCCGATTTCGGGATTCATCTCCGAGGCGGTCCTGCAACGGTTGGAGTCGCTGGTCTTCCATAACCGCAGACCGAAATGCTGGGCCTGGTATGTGGATGACACCGTCGTTATCGACCGGGATCAACTGCCGACATTCAAGGAACATCTGAATGCGGTCTTCCCGGACATACAATTTACGATGGACGAAGAAAATTTCGATGTGAATACCGCGTAAGCCTGGAGCTGGCTGAGTCATAGTTTACTGGTCCTCGGTCCGTCAACAAGTTCAGCGACCTTCCCCTTCCATACTCGGTGCTGCGACTTCGCCTAGGCGGAGTCGTTGGCCACGTGGGGAGCGCACTGATGAACCCTCTTCCCAACACCTGGATCGGTGGGTCAGATGGTCGAGTAATCAGCACACAAACATCGAGGAGGGATCCGAAAGGTCAGGCGAATAGAGCTCTTGTCCCAGCGATCGTGTCTCCTCCTTCACGACTGCATCCTGGGACTTGTCTGTTCGCTTCTGCTGGCACTGTTTGTGTGCACTGATGACCCACCTTTTCTCTTCTCCAGCCCACCGAGATGCCGAACGGCGGCGGCGGCGGAGCCCGTAGACCTCCAGCGGAAGGCGATTTCAGTGAGACGCAAGTGAGCAGCACTCCACCTCTCTCCGCGGATGCCGACCATCCACTGGCCCACGAGATGACACCGATTGCGCAGAACACTGCGGCTAATGCCGGTTGGAGCCGGCTGAGAGAGCTGCAGGTACAACGCTAGCAGACACTGTGGCTGCATTTTTGTTCCTCTGTTTGCGCCTGCGCCAGGTTCGTACATTGCTTTCTGAAGAAGGTCACAACTGAACATTGAAGGCCGGACAACGAGCCCATGGCCTAGTGGTTAGCGCGTCGAATTATTAACGGGTTCGAACCTCAGGTGCCCCCAAATCAAGAAGCCATAAATGATAATCCCAGTCTCACTTGTACAGTAGATGTGCCAACTCATGAAATGTTAACCGAAGTTCTGAAATGCGTTTTCGACTCAAAAAGATTGCCTAAGTAATTTTGTAGAATTACTAACCGTGCAGCCTGATGCCAAGATATTTTTTCAGTTACTTCGGAATGCCGGCTTTTGAATGAACTTCTTTTCGGCCGCCTGCAAAAAGCTGCACTCTGTAAAAAATGACTACTTCGACTGTATGAGTTTTTCTAAATGATTTTTCATGTCCTTATAAATTCAAATTTAATATTGCGTACTGTTACAGAGGGCGACTGCAGTCTCATAACCTCCTTTCCTACCCAGTTTGTCCCTTGGTTTGCGCCTACGCGAAAGGCGCGAAATTACATACGTGTTCTGCCAATGTACGCCTAATGATGCCGAAGCGTCGGTGATTTCGAGCTTGTCTTTTTTCACTTGAGCCTTTAAATACACCCCACAATGACCATAGTAAAGCGAACGAAACGATAAGTATAAGAGTATTCGCCAACCAATCACGGAGCTACCTTTCTCGCGTTCGGTCGCAGTGTCCCTTGTTTACTGAACCTTGCTTATCTCCCAACGCTATCTGGCTTTCCGACCTGTCGGTGATCGGAAGGTCAGGTGGCTAAAACCCTGTGCCCAGAGCCTGGTTTCTCATTTTTTGGGCAGAAAACGCTTTCTATGACAGAACGTCGCACAATATTTTCGTGTCAAGTCCCGACCTGTTATGCATGCAGAACAGAAGGTTAGTTAGAAATAGGACGTGTACTGTGTACGAGAGACAGTACAAGTGAGGAGGCTTGTGGAAACGGCCGGGTACATGGCAGGGAGCAATGTCATAGGCTGATGGGTGGCCAATTAGCATAAAGAAGGTGTGAACAGGGCTACATGACCTTGACCGTTCGCTTGTCACACGCATGTGGCAGGATGCCCCGACAGCCCGGGCGGCATACGCTGCACGACCTGTGTAACCCCATTGCACATCTTCAGTCGGCTAGATCGCAGTTGGTAGCCAGGACCCGTATTACAGGTGGCGGGGGATTTGTTTACTGGGGCTATTTTGTGGGGCTCCATAATCACATCTGACCCATTCGGCTTCCGTTTTACGTTTGAGGTTAGGATTAGGGTACCGGTTAATGGTTTCCGATTTTCGCGTTAGTCTTATGGCCTTTAGGCTTAGGTTTTCGGGTTACGGTTAGAGTTTGAGAGTATGACTAGGTTTCAGTATTATGGTTAGGTTTTCAAGTTACGGCTATGTCTAAGGGCTACGGTTGCGTTTACGATTTCGGTTAAGGTTAGGGTTAGGGTTGACGTTAGGGTTAACGGTTAACGTTCAAGGTTGAGGTTAGGGTTAGGATTAGGGTTAAGGTCGCCGTCCGCTTCTCCATTCCTGGCCACCAACTGCGATCTAGCCCTTCAGTCAGAGAAGCAGAAATAGGCAGCTGAAATACCTATAGTCTTCCCACAGGGTAACCTTCACGCCCCTACTTCACCATTAGTACTACTCGCGGCATTAGGCAAGTGTTGGGATGACTGTCGCCGCCGGGATGATGCACTGAATTTGGCCGCTCTCTCCTTTGTGGCCCGTCAGCAGGCGGGTATGAAACTCGGCCTCGGTGACTTCATCTTCTACAGCCTCCTCGTCGGCAGGGCCGCCGTCGAGGGGGATGTCCTCACGGGCAACTGCAGTCTCGTAGCCTCTTGTCCCGACCAGTTTGTTCCTTGATTTGCGCCTGCGCGTAGGCGCGAAGCTTAATGAGGTCGAAAAGTCGGCACCGTCAAGCATGACTTTATTTACTTGAGTCTTTAAATGCACCCTTGGGTCCACCGTCACTGTGACTACAGTAAAGCGAACAAAGCGATGAGTATAAGAGCGCTCACTGACCAATCACGGAACTGCCTTTTTCGCGTTCGGTCGCAGTGCCCCAGCCAACGAGTTACCAATAGCAGTGTCCCTTGTTTTCCTTGCTTCTGATAACCCAACGCTATCTGGACTTCCGTCCTGTCGATGATCGGATGGTCAGTTGAGTAAATCCCTGTTCCCACAGTCCTTTACTACTAAGTCCCCTCCTATGTAACCTCATTGTACACAGATAGTCAGAGAAGCAAAAATAGGCAGCTGAAATACCTATAGTCTTTCCAAATGGTAACCTTCACGCCCCTGCTTCACCATTAGTAATACTCGCAGCATTTGGCAAGTGTTGGGATGGCCGCCGCCGGGGTGATATACTAAATTTTGTAGTTATGATAACGTTTTCTAATTCCCGAATAATTTGGAGCCTAATCAGCCGTTGCATTAGCGCTTAGTGATTTCGGTCTGCAAGGTGCATGCGTTCCGCGTAAAGAAAATTACATATTCTTCTATACCTTTAAAGAGATACCATATAGAGTCCATACAATTTTGCAATGTATGCGGACCATGTTGTACATTTCACAAGGAGCAGTGGTAAACGGAGAGCTACGATGCTATATGAGTGGACATTGCACGGTCTTAAAAATCTCATAATTAGAATCTTTTTAAAGGCTTATTATAGCCTTCTTCGAGTATAAGAAATAAAGATTACGCGATTCGCTATCAAACGACTGAAAGAAAGCATATTTTTGTTCGTGCATTCTATAAAATATATTTCACTTTGCGAGACCACCGAAAATCAGTGTGAAAAATGCATGCTACTTAAGTAGTCATTCTTTACCGAGTACGATTTTTACGGGAGACTGAAAAGCAGTACATTCCAAAGCTAACATCCTACTGAGTCCGAAATATTATAGGATTATGTCTCAAGCTAGTCATTATTACAACCCCACCTATGTAATCCTTCCTAATCGAAAACGCATTTCAGAATTTTGGTCAACATTTCATGATATCGGTCACGCACTGTAACCTCATTGTACGTAGGTAGTCAGAGAGGCAGAAATAGGCAGCTCAAATACCTTTGGTCTTCCCACATGGTAACCTTCACGTCCCTACTCGCAGCATTAGGCAAGTGTTGGGATGACTGTCGCCGCCGCTGCCGGGGTGATGCACTGAATTTTGTCTCTTTTTTTGCTCACAGGAAGACCTGGTGGCCCGTCAACAGGCGGGTGTGAAACTCGGCCTCGGCGACTTCATCTTCTACAGCCTCCTCGTCGGCAGGGCCGCCGTGGACGGGGATGTCCTCACAGTGGTGGCCTGCTATGTGGCCATCCTTGTGGGCATGTGCATCACCATTGTGGCCCTCAGTCTGGTGGGGAAGGCCCTGCCTGCACTGCCCGTCTCCATCGCCTGTGGCATCCTCTTCTACTTCACCACAGCCCTCGTAATATCACCCTTCATTAGGGCCACCTCGGAGCACCGGCTGTACTTTTGAGTAACTGTCCGCCCCGCCCGCGCGCGCTCCTACCTAGCGCTGCCATCGCTACATGCTGCATAGTGGTTTCAGCCCCCAAGCTCTAGCACAGACGCCGGTCGTTTTAGTCCTTACACCCCCTTATCACGTTGTCTTGTGTTTTGTTTCTTTTCTTCCTAGGATGGTTTCTTTTTCCCTTACTTGACCCGCCCTCTGACGAAACAGTGCAGCGCCCGGATTTTTTATGTTCAAAATGACCAATTTTTATATTGATCTGTTCACTGTATGCTGATTTGTGGGCGGTTCTGGTGTTGCAGTAATAACCGACCGGGTTGTTGGCGGTGGATTCTGCACGTTTTTCATTTATCCCCAACAAACTACTTTGGCATCAATAGTAGTGAAAATGCGATTCCCAGGTGACATATCAAAAGAAGAAGAGGCGTTCACCGGGAGGGGTTTATAGGAGGTCGTCCGACGGCTGCAAACGCGAATGCACGAACATAAGTTGGTCGTGCGAAGGTTGAACCCAAAGTCGGAGGTAGCGACCCGTGCCGCGCAAATGGGGCTCATCTTCAACTTTGACGCCGTTGAGATTGTGGGCCGGGGCGGTGATCATACAGCAAGGCAAGTGCAAGAAGCCTGGATGTCTATCGACTGCTCTGTCAACCGCCACATCAATTGGCCTCCCCCCTAACTGACTTGACGGAACTTAACGGGGGATAGTCACGGCGCGGGACAATCGGAGCCGTCAGTCATCTCCGCGGCCGGCGGGGGCGATTCAGGTCACAGTGACATGCAGGTTGGATGCAGCCACACAGGCGGCATTGGTGGGTCACACATTGAACAAAGTTCACCATATAAGGGGAGCTGTGCGCAGGAATTTCCAGTCTCTGAAGACGGGTAGACGAATCAACTACTCGAAACGTCGGACCTCCAATAAACCCCCCCCCCATGAACGCCTCTTCTTTTGAAACTACGTTGGGTCGAGATCTGATTACTAGGCACTGGCCAATGGGATCTGCAAGTATTATATTCTCATCAAAGGCGTTTCGTTTGCTCCATGACTAGTTTTCAGTCGACTCCTTGGCAGCGAATTTCTAGGTCCCTGTCCCAGCCTCGCCGGCGATGCACTCCAGTATTAGCCAACAGTGCGCGGGCATTTCCCGTGGCTACTTAAATGTTATTCAGTAGTTATTCGTGCCTCAGGACCAGTGTGCCTTTCTAACTCAAATCTGGTGCACCCTATCTCCTCTTTTCCTGTCCCGAATCCCGGTTTCAGCTGATTAGATAGTATTTAATGCAGGCATCTGATCGAATATTCCAGTATGAAACTTCGCTACTGTTGTTGCAGTCGGTCAATATCCTGGTCTAGTGTTTGTTGTGGACCAGGGGGTGTGGAGTGGAGCGCCACTTGTTGCGCGACTTTCTTTGCGACATCTGGAATCCTAGGGTGCTGCATCAGTACAAAGTAATTTTTCAGAATTAAGCATGAAATGAGGACGCCACTGCATGCAGATGCGACTTGTCGTGGACCGTACTTCTTGTGAATGGCATCTGTCTTCTCAAGAATGCTTTTTGAAATTGGGATGGGGAGGGGAAACTTCAATGGCCAAGGAAGCCTATGGCTGGATGAGGTCGAACAGGTGAGAAAGAAATTGGTAATCAATACAATTGCCGATCATAGCAAACTTATAAATACAAATACCAGTTTTTTGGGGTCTGAGAGACTAACTTTTCAGGCCAGCCTGGTTTACGTTGGCAGTTCTCCGGTACTTGGTCCTATGGCGGCAGATGCGCTTGCGCTCCTGCTGGCCATACAAGTCGTGGGTATGGCCGCCAGTCCTCCACAACCTTTCTGTTGTTGTTCATGGTTAAAATCCTCGTCAAGTGTTTGCTGTGGATCAGGGGTGTGGATTGGAGCGCCAAGGCGCAGGCTCGGCCGCGCTGTCCACCTACGCCCACCCGCCTCTGATCTTCTTGACTGTCATGATACCAGGCCTAGGTGGGGAGGCGGAGAGGATGCAGTGGATGCTGCGCAAGTCTACATTAACTAATTCACACGCGAGCCACCGTGCCTGCTTCACCTTACTGTGGAAAATACGGCGGACACCGTCGGATACAACGGTCAAATTAGCACTGCGCTACTAGCGTCACTGCATGAGACTGATGACCTCTGACTGGTGGATTCAGATCCCGATGTCCAGTTTGAAGTGGCATGGTGTCTCCTAGGTGGTCCCTGCTTTCTACTCGGCATTCCGTTGGTTGATCTCACTAAGAAAACGAAGATGCGATCACGGGAACAAGAAATTTATTGGCCTGGCGTCTCGGATTCTCATTTGAACCCACCATCAGAGACAGTCACAAATTAGGGTATTTGTGGCACAAGGAGTGCAGTATTTATAGTACGTAGTTGCCGTGGTACCATATGCGTACTATAATTAACAGCTCACGCAATCACCGCTGGGGGTTGTAATTAAGGCAATGATGGCTCGTCAGTCCGCGTCCGAGTCGTTATTTGCCGCAATTTCATCATCCGTGTTGGATGCTGGCGTGACAATGACTCGGCACCCTGGCTCGCTGTCACTGGGATTGTTGCTCGCCCGCGCCCTCCCCACGTGACTGATTCCCCTGTTCAGGGGAAATCTCGACACGACAGCTAAGTACTACAAATACTGCATCCCTTATGCCACCACTACCCTTATCTGCGACTGTCCACATTTATTACTTGGGCGGGGCGTTCCCATTTACATGTTCTGTTTAGACGTCCACATAAGTTTATCACATTTTAATAGATGCTTTTGGGAGATTCGGAGAATTCATTTGATCTATTTGTGAAAAACTCAGAGGTCTCGAAGAAATTCGAACCCGCGACGGCAAAAGTGAGGCTTGGGTACAACTGAGTCAAGTGATTTATTCATATATTCTAAAACAGCTATTAGTTAAGTGAGTCTGGAAGCCGTCTGGTGGATTCTAGACTGGTTGCTTGCGAAATCCTGCTGTTAGCGGTCAGCTTCCTGAAACATATTTTGCGAATTCCGTACGTCGCAGTAGGCTGGCGGGTAACTTGACCCAAATGTGATTAGACTCACAACTCCTGGCCGAGCCTCGTAGCTCAGGTGGTTAGGGTGTTGACCGCACTCAGGCCTTGTCCTTGCTGTCGTGGGTTTGAATCCCACCGGGGCCACCGAGTTTTTTCTCAGTTAGGTCGAAGGAGTTATTACATCTTATTTTTCAGCGGCTTTATGGCATACACTGACGCCAAGAAAATAAGTAAAGTGAGGATGACTTCAAATGTATCATTTTCGTGGTAGCAAGACAAATGTCGGCTAGATTAGTGTACTTCAAGGAAATGAATATGGTGAACAGACCATCGAAAACATCGTTTATGAGGCCGACAACCACTGTTCCTGGTGTTAATATCGGTGAGCCAAATTGCCCAAGAGTCCACACGGATGACGAAGTCAGGACGTCAGCAACTCTACTGCGTGCGATGAGTGTGGGAATCGATAATCTTGACCAGAACACAAGGGCATAGCAACTGCATGCTTCAACACCTGGCCAGTCGATCCGCGATGCACTCGGGAGCTGCCAACTGTCATAGGCATGTAGCGGCCTAGCAACTACATCCTATAAATACCGCAACACCTGGGCGACTTACCACCCCTATCTGACTCTGCCTCTGATGATTGATTCGAGTGAGAATCCGAAACGTCAGGCTAACAAAGCTCTTGTTCCAGTGATCTTATCTCCTTCTTCGCGACTACCTGGGATTTGCCTCTTCGCTTCTTCCATATCACGTCAACAGGCCAGAAAGTCACGATGACTGATATTCACTGAGAGGTGGAGATACTCTCATTGACCACACAGTCGAATCATATGCTGCTTTCAGACCCTTTTAGGTTGTTTGGAGGTCGATGTAGACATTTGACTTGGCTGTAAAACAGGTACGATCAAATGTTATGAACATGGAGACTGACAAGCAGAGGGATTTAGCCGTTCATTGGGATGTTCTACTACTGACATGACCGTTAGACCGTCAGTTTTGGCAATGTCCACCATGCGCTCACACCAGGCTGAGTGCTTGTACAACTGACATACGACATTTAAGGCTGCAACACGGAACTCATACGAAGGAACCGAAGTCTCTAGACATTACAGCGTGTGATGATCTAGTTTATTGGATTAACGACGAGCGACTTGTTTGACAAGACGTCATGCGACATAAATGCCAAATCGAGATGGTGCTTTAGAGGTCAGCTAGGCCTTCCAATGGGACCGGGTAAATTTTTATACTTTCTACTGTTTAAACATTACAATCTCCTTCGTACTTGGTTAAGATTCGTAAGACCAGTGACTTCAACTGCATTTATACAACGAAAACTTTGAATGTAGATAGAGTCCGCCTACCGTACTCTTTAAAAAGGCAATTTCACCGCGACATTTACGAATTTCCAACCGGCATTGTCCTCTGACCAGTTAGGTTAAACTGAAAAGAAAAAAACATTCATTGATAGCGAAAGTGCTGTTTTTATATATACACTGGGGGGTGACGTCGTACGCAGAAAATTGCTACCTCGCTGAGGACTGCCGAAAAGAAAACTAAAGCGCAGGAAAAAGGAACTTCTTCGCCCTGAGTCTTCTCTCTTTTTCTCGAGCGCATCGTCACCACGCATATGAGGAGGGCAGCAGAAAAAACTGTGTAGCGGCCGAGGACGTCAAGGGTAGCGCACAACCACGTAACGGAATACCGAGGAGGAGATCCTGGCTTGTGTTGATCTGAATACGATTGTTAGCAGTTCACGATACTCATCCATACATAAAGGAAGAAGAAACGATCGGCGGACGGGAAGATATAATGAACAGAAAAGGGAATTGCAAAGGAGTATAATGACAGTTAAAAGTACACGCGAGATGAGTTACAACAGTCGAATGATCTGTCTGGGTGGAGAGGCGAGGCCAACATGCCAGCTGGACAACCGGTGGGGAGCGCAGCGCTGGGGGCAACTGCAGGGAAGGGCCGAGGGAGTTGCCGATGTAGTGAGGGCAGCGGTACGAACGTTACGACACGCTACGGAGCGGGAGAGGGGATCGGCGGAAGAGAGTGGAAGGGACACCGGCCATCTTCACCAACATGCGGCTACGCCATCCCCATCCTAGGTCCGCGCGCCAAAAGTGCCACGGCATTCAAACAACCCTGTACAGATCACGGGACGTTACAACTGCTTATGTGCAAGAATGAGTCAATCAAATTCGTTCTGGTGCATGCCCGCATCGACCTTGGGAACAGTTACCAATCCTGAGGCTCGGCTGCTCCTTCGCCTGACCACGTAGGACGTGGCAGCTGGGCGTCCCCTGAAAATTTGTTAACTGGGTTGCAATTCGCACAAATATCCTCATGACAACGAAGTAAAAGGGGAAATATGATTTCGAAAAATAGGGAATAAGAATGCTGGGTCTGCCCGCCGAACAGCAGTGTCATGCTCGCGCAACCCTGTCTCAAATTTTCTCTCCATAGGATCGGTCGGCGTGACTGATGAGATAAACAACCTTCAGATGGTTGCCCGTGTTTATTCCGTCCGTTGATTTCATGAACTGATAGTTCCTCGTAGTCTTGAAGAAGGAGACACGATCGCTGGGGCAAGAGCTTTATTAGCCGGACGTTTCGGATTCCTGCTCGAACCCATCATCAGAGACAACAGCAAATACGTGTGGTTCATGCACCAGGGGCTGCAGTATTTATTGACTGCAGTCGCCATGCTACTGCATACCTATGAACATTCACGGCTCCCCCCTTCATCCGGGATTGTCGCACGTGATGTGATGACTGTTTAATTGCCGACATTCGCGTCGTTATTTGCTGCAATTTCATCACGTGCGTTGGATGTTGGTGTGATGATTGCTCTACCATCTGACCCACCGACCCTGGAGTTGGGAAGTGTTCACCTGTGCACTCCCCGCGTGGCTAATTATTCCGTCTAGGCGAAGTCTCAGCAACGAGTATGGAAGGGGAAGGTCATTGCACTTGTTAATGGACTGGGACCAGTAAATCATGACTTAAGTAGCTCCTGCTTAACGCGGTTGCCACCTCTTGCGAGAATTTCGTCCTCGTCGAATTTGAATGTATGGCCGGATCTCGTCGAATGAGCCGCAACTGGAGAGCTGGCGTCATTTCTCCGCATCGCTGAAGCGTGTTCGGCTATTCTCGTTCGGAGCTGTCTTCCGGTTTCTCCGACGTAGTTGCTTTGTCCGCAACTGCACCAGATCCGATAAACGACTCCAGATGTTTCTACCCGTGGGAGCGGGTCTTCCAGCTTCATTAACTGACGCCTGATGGTTGCCTCCGGTCTGTGTTCAACTCCAACCCCAAGTGCTGCTAGAAGGCGACCGACCGTTTCCGAAAAGTTCTTGACGTACGGAAGCGTCCGCCAAGATTTGGTGTCCGTGCGGTTAGGCCTTTCGTCCATCTTGCGTATGCACCGGTTGACAAAGTTGAGGGGGTAGCCATTGGCTTTGAAGACACGTCGGAGGTATTGTAGTTAGGCAATCTTGTCTTCCGGCTCACTGCAGTGCGTTTCGACACGCCGATCGAGCGTCCTTAGACTACTGCGTTTGTGGCTGATCGGGTGGTTACTGTTGAAGTTTAGTACTTGCATCGTATTTTTCACTTTTTTGAACACTTTGGTCTTTAGTCCACCACAATCTTTGCAGCATACGAGGACATCCAGGAAGGCCAGCTGGTTGTTCTCTTTCTTCTCATCGTAAATTGAATGTCCGGGAAGACCGCATTCAGACGTTCCTTGAATGCCTCAGTTGATCCCGTTCGATGACGACGAAGATATCATCAACATACCGGGCCCAGAACTTTGGTCTGTGGTGTTGGAAGACCAGCGACTCTAACCGTTGCAGGACCGCCTCAGCGATATATCCCGAAATCGGCAAACCCATTGGTGTGCCTTTCACCTGTTCGTAGATTGTGCCGTCGAACGTGAAGTACGTCCTGAGACAGAACTTCAGGAACTGAAGGACTTGGGTGTGTCCAAGACGATTCACCGTTTCATCATAGTCACCGGCCGCTGTGAGAGGCCTGATTTATACGTAGCAACTTTGAAGACAGAACTACAATTTCATCCCTGTCAGACTTTTCTTTTCGTGCATTGATTAAAACAACTCTCTGGGGGGGGGGGTGGGAATCTACGGGAAGTTGCAAATCATAACGCTCGACAGCTTAGAACTGCATCCACATCCCCTCTTGTGCTTAGTTCTTCGTTCTCATTTACCCTAGACTGCTGACCCTAGAATAGATTGATCTACTCTGAATTAGCGGTTAGTTTCTAAGGGAATTAAAAAGCGATAATTCCTAAACTGAATTATCTGCTAGAAAGCACACGGGGAATGCTGGGTAACCCACTGAAGAGCAAAACCCCTCGCATCTGGCCATACGGCGGCAGAATATCGGCGAAGCACCCATACCTAGCGTTTTGGCTAGTGTCTGTGCTGCTAGTATGGTATATTCTAACGCTAAAATATACTACTAGCTGCCTGTCGGCAGTTTATGAATATTACGTGGTCATCCCGATGTGGCTGATGGACTTCAGCCCAAGTATTCATTCATCAGATTTCGGTCTGCGCGTATAGACCCTGGTATAAACTGATCTACTCCGAGTAGACAATTACTTTCTAAGGAAATTAAGAAACAACAAAGTAAGACATTCCTGTCAGGCGTTTCTCCTCGCACATTGATTTAAACAGGTCTTTTGGGTGAAAGGAGGACACTGAAAGTTGGATGTCGCAAAATCGGAAGGGCTCAGTTCGTCAGCCTGTACCATTCGCAGTACACGTTCCTCTTTGGCCTCCATTGGTATTTTCTTCTTAACGGAATCGTAGAAATATTTCGTGCAAAGTGTGCATTGTTTCCTTCTTCTCCTCCTTTCTTCTATCTATTGTCTTTATCCCTAAAATTATGGAAGAGTGCTGTAGTCTGTTCGGAGATCAGGATGATCCAGCCAATGTCATTCAATGGTGGGGGATGCTCACCGAATTCATTGCCAACTGCCCATGCTGTCGACAGCTGCAATTAGCGGCCAATACATCACATGTTTGATCTTCCTGTGATATGATCCTTGCGGAGCGGTGGACGTTCGTGCTGAAACGTTTGGCATGATGTTTTCAGATGACAACGCACCTCTCCCCCCCCTCCTCTTAGTAGCAGAACGGTTGAGCTAATTTTGAATGACCTTAGAGGTCATGTTGGAGTATCTTGTCTACTCAGACCTGTGCTAAACCTGGCTGTTTGAAGGGAAAAAGCCGTAAACGGCTCTCCAACTTCAATCTTCATTCCGCACGATTTCTCATTTGTTGGTTTTTTCTTGTTGCGGGTCCTAAACGCCCTTTGAGCCCAGGTAGTCACACAGGACTCATCGAGAAAATTTCAAAGTGGCAGTCAGAATGCAAACTCCCCGGCAATGGGACTACGTGGAGAACAGCCAGCACTTGAACAGGAGGAGAAGAAGAAGAAGAGGAAGAAGAAGAAGAAGAGGAAGAAGAAGAAGAAGAAGAAGAAGAAGAAGAAGAAAACGAAGAAGAAAAAGGAGAAGGAGGAGAAGGAGGAGGAGGAGGAGGAGTAGGAGGAGGAGGAGGTAGTGGTAGTTGTGGCGGTGGTGATAGTGGTGGGGTGGTAGCGGTGCGCTTTCCGACCGTTCTTGCGAAACTCACTCGTTTCGTTGTGCCTTACGGGTTCTCTCTCTCGAGCGCAACCAGCAGCCGCACAGCGGCGCGTGATATAGGCAGAATGATATTGCCGACAAAGACAAGGGAGACTGGATTGACCATTTCTGTCTTATTGACCGTCGTCAGTCAGTCATACCCAGTCTTGAGGTGTGGAACACCTGGGGCCCGAACTCGCGACCTGTTAGTTAGAAGTTCGATGCCTCTAACCACTGAGTCACGGACTTTTTGACTTGTCGGTTTTGCTCGAGAATATACAATGGTGGAGGAAATGCTAATAAGCCAAAAATGGCCATTCCAGTCTCCCTTGAAATTCTGCCTAAATGTCATTCACAAATGACGAAATATAGTCAATCTCCGCCGAGAATTCGGACTTGATAACTCAGTGGACGGAGCCAGCTGGTCCAATGGCCGCTGACACGCTAGGCTCTGAATCAAATCGCGAGTCCGCCGGCATCAAGGGTCAGCGACATGACTGCCTGATGACAGTAGATAATCCAGAAAGGTCAATTGCGGTCGCGATTGTATCTGTCTGTAACTCTTTTCGGTTTGTCATTTTTCGCCACCGCGCGGCTGGATATGGAGATCTAGGCTCAAGATTCCACAACGCAATGAAACTGGTTCATCTTACGTTATTCAATCAAAATGTTATGATAAACGTTAATCCAGTTGGACATCAGGACAATGTCCAGTGTCTGGAACCCAGTGGGCACAGTTGTGGATCCTCCCCAAATGACAGATTTTCCTTCGTACGCATGAGGAACGGTCGCATTAGTTAGAATAAGCTCGCCATAGTAGCCAAGTCGAAGAGAAAATTTATTTATTTTCGCGGTGGTTAGGCGTGAATGCATAAATCCATAGAAGGGACAGTAGGCTTGTTGTGGGCGGGTTCAGCTTCCTACAAGCGACTTTTGTCAACCTACGTTGCTTATTTAAACGTTATATCATAATGATAGTGGAAGCCAGGACGGGGCATGCATCTGGTGCCTGGGAACTAAACACCTGACCAACAATACGCACCTTATTTTGGTCAGGGTAGGTTGTGTAACTCCACTGGATTTATCATGTATAAGTAACCACTATATTTGCTTTAGAAGGTCCTGTTTTGTTTATTGATCTACAGCTACAGGAAGTCTCCTTTTGGGTGTCATCTAACACTTTGATATAACCGCATACACTGAGTTGATTTTTACAGCTTATTTGGCATGATGACTTCGCTCCCCTCTCCGTAATCCCTTTTGTTTTACCTTGATTTCCTAGTTAGCCCAACGTACTTGCATTGCCTTTGGTTGTCGATTCCATACGTTATGACTAACTCATTTCTTCCAGAAGAGTAGTTAAACCTTTTTGTGCTATGACGGCACTCACCATGCGACGCGTACTTTAAGGGTCGCCGGTTGCATGTTGGTTTACTTTACCTCGGTTAGAACACAAACGCTCGGTTTCCTCGATATCTCCAAGCAGTTTCTGTTGCCGAAGACGTACGCTTGACTTATTTATTTCTCTGAGAATACTTATGTACAGTCCCTATAGTAAGCAAAAATAACACGGTTTAATTTATTTGGGAGGTGGGGTTACACAACCCATCGTTACCCTTATTTTTACTAAGCAAAAGTCATTGTTTACTCAAGCTACGGAAAATGGCCTGTGCTTCCCGTCTCGTCGCTCTACTTAAAGGACACTGACTACTTATTCGGGTTAAGGACGAGACTAACTTGCGTGCTTCCAGAACCATCGGCTGCGTCTGGAGAGTTGTCATACAATCTCAGTGGAACCAAAGCACCCAATACATTAGGCTCATGATGCGGGTAAGACATATGGGAGAATAAAATGTCAACTGGCACATTGCACCGAAGGAGTGGCCTTCTAAATGAAGGGACTGCTCGATTCGACCACTTTCCAGGTTCTGAGGACGACAATTTGTCTACTTATAAAACGAAAACCGGAGGTTTCCGCAGATCACAAGGGGAAATTCTCTTTTGAAATCGTAAGGGCATCTCGGCATACGATGGGTGTGTCTGCGTAATCACCATGGTTACTGCCCGAGATTACTGTGTGATGTCTTGCCAAACTTCTCGGGCCCTACTATTTACGTTAAACATTTAACTTTATGCAAAAATCGAGTAAAGGGTAATCAGTTTCAGAGGAACAAACGGACGATGCTCTTGTCTGCAACCCTAGCAGTAATATGTCTCATAAAATGCAAGTAAATAAATAAGCCAGACACTCAACCAGTGTAGTAGCGGCCAATCAGAATGTGCGATACCGCTGTGAAACCAGAACTGGAAAGATAAGGGAACTGGTAATAAAGCAGATAATTCGTAATTGGCCTTTTCGGCAGCGACTCAGCGAAGCACGTATCTGAAATTTTAATCAGTACCTAACTGTTCTTTGACCCCTGTGCTCATTGAATCTGAAAAAAAGAGTTGTAAAGCAAACTGAGGGACATGAAATAGTAAACCAGGACTTCCTTATGCGTTTTGCTGTGCACATTCTAGTTTAAAAAACTGACCTTGTTGCTTATTTGATGGTTAGTTCGTTTGCCTTTGCGCTAGCAATCATCTATGCTACCCAAGAATTTCAATATCGTTGCAAGTTACTATGTCCGAATCCCTGTGAGAAAATAAAAATTCTCCCACCACAGGTTTAATTTTTTATGAAGTCGAGGGAAGAGTGACGACTCGCAGACCAGTTATGAGTGTTTTGTTCAATTCAATTTATTATGGAAACGAACAGGCAGAAGAGACTGAAAACGTTTTTTCACAACCGAATATGGCCTCTATGTACAGATTACTAAGTCGACTGCATGCATCCAAACAACCTCAGCACAGATTCAAGCAATGACCGCATGTGAGGAATTATATTTCGCGTTATGTCTGTGAAGGATCGTTATGCATTTTTCCACTGAACTTGACGCTACAACAGTCCCGACGAAACATTTCACGACCCCTCCAGACCGCCCATGGAAGCCATGAAAATGCAGAAATTTGAGGGCATAATTTTATGATGTATGTATATAGGCGGTAGATGTGCATCAGATTTGTTTTGCTTGAGGCGTGTGTTCGTAAGAATGTTGTATCTACATGGAAACCACTAAAGTCATCAGTCCCTGTTGAATGCTCCTAGTCCCTTAGTGCATGCCGTGGGTGGCTTCCTACCCAATATATTCACATCTTGATTTCATTCGCAGAACATTCAATTCAATTCGATTCAATTATTTTTATTAAAGAACCGTCGGGGTCCCATCAATGCAAGTAAAAATAAATTTACATGCGAATTTTAGATGAGGTAGGCAAAATCTGTACAAAGTGCAATACATAGTTTTTGAGATTAGAAGGCCGTTAAGCAAAATGAAAAACGAGGGGTGAAAAAAAACTCCAAAGCAAAATTTAAAAATTATTATAGTAATTTAACAGGAGAAAAAAACCCTCAAAAAATAGCATCAGACATTAGACACCGTCTCGTCCGCAGCGTTTTCCCTGATCGGAATTGTCAGCATCCACGACATTCTAAGACAACTGCAGCTGCGATGGAGCGGTCACCTTGAGATAATGAACGACTAGCGACTACCCGATCTACTTTTCTATGGAGATTATGTCACGAGTGCTCACCGTAAATGAGGTCAAACCCACCGCTATGAGGACACCTTGGCGAGTTCCTTGCAACGCTTACAAATCAGTGCTAAGACCTAGCGAGGTCTCGCGCACGATCGGCCGCCCTGGAGAAGAAACATGTAGACAGCAGCAGCAATTTATGAAACCTACCGTATCGTCTCTATCAGTTCGAAAGTGGAAGTTTTCAAATGTCAGACGCTCCTAAGCCGTAACGGCAAAATCCAGCCCTCCCGACATGCCCGGTCTGTTAACAAACATTTCGCGCGTAGATCGGCCTCGCCAAACATATCTAGATCCAACGAACCAACAGTCGACAATTTCTACGGCTGCCTTCTCGACCGGCCCTGTTTCGCCCCCCACGGCATCCACGACGGCGTCAAAACTTATGGCCAGTGACCACAATCTCAGTGCTCCGTCGCCGTTGGTCACGGACATTTTCATCATACCTGCCACGAGTTCTGCGGCGATGACCAACACCACAAATCCCACTCACGCCACCGGCCATTACGCTCCCGACTGCTGGTTAACCACCACCCTCGAAAATTGCCACCCAAAACCCCAACGGTGTGGGCTCATTCCCAACCTGCCCCAATTGCGATCACACAGTCACCTCCCACATCAGCCTGGCCGGTCACTTGCGAGTCCATCCAACGCAACACTGGCTGGAGCCTCCACGCACAACCGCCTAATCTGTTTTCATTGTCCACATTGCCGTCGCACATCCATTCAGCGTTAAGACCCATTCGGTCACATGTGTATCCACAACACCAGTAAACGCCGCGAAACAGACAGGCCAGCTTATCGCTATAGAAAGAGCTTTATTACTCGGACGTCTCGGATTAATGTTTGAACCCATCATCTGAGACAGTGTCATATATGGATGATTCGTACGCAGAAAGTTGCAGTATTTATAGAATGCAATCACTATGCCACTGCATACATATGATATTTACCGCTCTCTCTTTCATCGGGGATTGTTGCCGACTGGTGCACACAGACCTAATGCGATCATTGGGCGTCAGGTGATGAGAGAAAAAGACCCACTGTCACAGCAGAGAACTTCTGGAGTCGCTTGCCGGATCTGATGCAATTGCGAGCAAAGCAACTACGTTGGAGAAACTGGAAGACCGCTCCAGAAGCGAGTTCTCCAACATGCGGTAGCAGTGCGGAGACATTAGGCCAGCTCTCAAGACACGGGCATTCGAAGAGTTCCGGCCACAGTCGTATTTTACAAGAGAAGTCGATTTGCCTGCTAATCATTATAATGGAAACGAGGTCGCTAAATTTGACTCATTCTCACAGAAGCTTTTGCTCAGCAAGAACTGCTGATGCTGAAAGAAGCAACATCGCCAGGTCCTGATAAAATACCAGAAGAGTTGTCGATAGAATTAGTCAACATAATTGACAGAGCGGCTACGTCTTCTCTTCCATGTCTCTATCGGTGCACACAGACTGCCTTCTGAGGGGAAGGCTGCGTGGATTTCGCCGTTAAATGAAAGTTGCAGTAGTGCTTCCGCAAACAACTACCGACCGTTAAGCTTCGCATCCATATGCTGCAAAGTTATGGAGCGAATTATCAAACGCGAACTGATGCGGTTTTTAGAGCAGTATTATCTTCTCCCTGATGCGCAGCGTGGATTCCGCAGAGAAAATTCCTGCCTGACCAGTCTACTCTAGTCTTGAACAGTGGACCCGAGCGATTGATGGAGGAAACGAGGTGCATGTAGCCTACATATACTCCAAGAAGATCTTCGACGGTGTGCTACACCAACGTCTCCTATGCAAACCCAGCCGCATAGAGGTAAAAGGCAAGTTTTTGTAGTGGACTGAAAACTTCTTGATTGGTCGGTCTCAAATTGTCCGTCTTGATGACCAGCCACCGGCAGAGGTGACTGCTGCGAGCTGAGTACATCGGGGCTCCGTTCTTGGCCCTATCCTCTCCCTCATCTATATTGATGAATGCATCCATTGGTTGGACTGCGACATTGCCACGTTTTCTGAGGATGTAAAGCTTTTGAACGTCATCCGCAACGGGAACGATGAAGCAAATCTACAGGCAAACTTGGACCGACTCTAATAATGGTCAGGCCACTGGCTCCTCCCATTTAATGCTACCAAATGCAACATCATGGGAATTGATAGAACCAGTTCCTCGCATCGGAGGACGTACTATCTAAATCACACACGGCTGTTAGTAGCAGAGGCTCAGAAGGATCTAGGTGTGCGGATAACATCTTCACCAAAGCCATCATTCCACTGCTTGAAAGCAGCGAAATCCGCAATGTCCAGCTAATATCCCATCAAGATGGCATTGCCGAAGTTCGACGAAGTGTGCTCTCGGAAGGTCTTCAGGGTGTTTGTGCACCCACGGTTAGAATTTGCCATTCAGACCTGGAGACCCTGGTCTGTCAAAGATTCTACTACCCTCGAAAAAGCCCAAAGACGGGCATGTTAAATTAACACTTAATTCAGATATGGACATCAGTCCGGTTGTTTGGACCTCACCATAACTAGGGATGATAGTTGCATTCGCGGATTGGAATCGCAGACGGCCCTTGGCCGAAGTGACCACTGCGTTCTAGTTTGGGGGTAAAGTCATTTTCCAGCACCCGAAATTCGAGCTGCTAAGTGAAGAAATGTATGGAAAGGGGATTATCACCGAATGAAAAATCTGCTACAGAAGGTGAACTGGAATGCAGCACAAGGACCTGATCCAGAATGCGATTGGCTTTTCCCCAAGAACGTCATGCAGCACTTGGTAGAGAGCTGTTGCCCACTTTAGAGGAAACCGCACACTTCCCGACCAGAGTGGGTGACGTCAGAAATAATGAATAACCTTAAATTGAAAAGGAGACTTTGGAAAAAGTACGCCGGATGTCAACAACCAGAGCATTTCGTTGACTTCAAATAACGGAGAAATATATGTCCGAATCTGTTGAGAAGGTCCCTATATATAAGCAGCATTACTTTTTGACTTTTGTTATCTCCTGACGAAGCATATGCGCTTGCTTCCATATTACTTGGTGCATTCAGTACCGCGTGCTTGTTATTGTGCAATTTTGATATAGAAGGCATTCACAGACAAATTTATAAAAGTAACCAATAGTTGTTGTGTGTAATTACTTGCAAAATTTTCTTTAAAACTTGCCTAACATGTTGGTTTTTGACGTCATTGTAACAAAAAGGGAGTTTAAAGGCTCTGGTCTACCTGCCCCTTAATAAATTGGATCTGATCATTATACTACATGTAAGTGCTTTCTGTTTTGTTTCTTATATGTTTACCTTATGGCCTTTCAACTACTGCTTTTTATTTTGCAAAACCCATAGTCGACGAACCCTCGCAAATCATAATGATACGCAACATACATCTGGAATGTTAATAAAAATAGGCGCAGGTCAGCCAGCAGATCGAGAGCCTGAAGCTGATTCAAGAGCGGCAAAAAGTGCGCAGAATAATCTTAAAGTGGAAAATGTGACAAAAGAAGACGGAAAGCGGCTGTTTTTAACGTAGACTTTATGCGAGAACGCCGGTTTAATGTAACGTAGGAAGTTAATTAATGTTGGTACCATTTTAATGCAAACTGAAGGGGTATATGCTTGTTAGCAATCTCCTCTCACCTGCAATACTTAGGCGCCTTGACTCCTAAAACAGGACATGAAATTCGTCTGAAAGTCTGCACGTTGAGTCAATGCAACCTATTTGATAAGTCTGCTTTAACGGTTTGGCCAGACAACAGAGCAGTCATTTGGCGAAGGCATGCGCTATCTCGAGTTTTCCTCCGAATATTGTGAGCAATACTGTCTTTGAAAGTAAACCGTAAATTTTCTCATGTCCCCACCTCGTGCTTCTAAAATCAGGTTCTGCCACCGTTCAAAGTGTAAGTTATAAGCTTATTCGTTTAATTATTTTTTATTCCTGTCTCTGTTTGTTTTTCGGAATTAAATTGATTTTCTGATGTGGTTCCTGCGCTGTATTTAAGACACACAACCAATATCCCTACTTTTGGGTTTCTCGCCCCTCGCGAAGTATTCGGGGTTGCAATGAGCTTAAAGCAGCTAATTTTGCTAGCTTTACTCGCATCATGTTTGTACTACGGGATACGACCGTTTATATATTTTTCGCTTGCTTTGCTTTCTTTTGCTGCTGGGTATGACGTTAACGTTTTCTTTCACCATCAGCTTTATGACTTTCCTCCCAGATAGACGGTGGAAGTCTCAAAAGTCGTATAGCTGCTTATCACGCGGACTCATAAAAGTACAAGTCTTCGCGTTTACATACCTCGCCCTGTCCTAGGTTGACGAGAACGTCATGACGAATTTGAAGAAGGTGACCTATTCTGTTTCAGGATGCAACGAACTTGATATAGTTATTGACCAGGTATTATTGCTTTGCCATTCATAATACCTTTTTAGATTCTAGACCATATAATGCAAGATTACGTCAAAAGTTGGTACGGCCCGCTGACGAATGAGCCTGAATTCCTCCAAAACGTGCACTTCGGGCTGGCCAACCTACTGTCGGAAGTTTCAAAAAAGTACACTTTAATAGCCCAACTTACTTTCTAGGTTCCAAGCTATTAACTGGATCCCCTTTCTGATAGATGGCGTTCCCAACACGGTGATCGATCATTTGCGAATTTATAGAAAAACGCTGGAGAGGTTGCATGCCTCAAAGCAGACTGGACACGGTCATTTCAGAGTCTTTTTTGATATTGAAGCCGAGAAGGAGGAACACTTTTGCCGGGAGTGTATATGCACACGCCCCGAAGACGAGCTAAGTATGCTGGGAGCTTTCTTAATGTTTGGCTTAAGAACACCTGAGGCGCCTGACTGAAGTTATTCTTTACGCAACGATGCCCAGCGACGATTTTGCCGTCCCAGCGTATCGGCTTCTTTTAAGAGTAAATTTCAGCCTTTTTACAATTCCTTCTAAGGATGTCGTTGTTAATGGAATTTTGCTACCAGCCATAAATATTCTCGCGGATCCGGACTTCGTAAATCGCACAATTATTAATCTGGTACGTTTGTGCCGGAAAATTTGGCCCTTAGGGTGTTTCTGAGCTTCGAAATGCACATTTCGCCCTTCTTAGCTGAGTTGCTTGAGTCAGGTCTAGCGCTCTATTTTTCCTAAATAGTACTATCAGCCATTTTCTGTCTCCGAATTACCTACCAGTGTTATCTCTGTATGAGAACACCATTTAAGCTGTAATTGACGCCTCCTAATCCAGAATGCTTGTTAAAAAGCTCATCATTTGCTCTCTCGTATTGCTTAAAATTACAACTTTCCTTACAGGAATTCTACCACGGATCGAGACTTGATAAACATCTTCGCGAATTATTTAAAATAGGATAACAAACACTGTGGCATACTTCCGCACCAATTATTCTTTTAACAATCTCTTTATTATTCGTGGACCATTGAGTGAAAAGATGCTATGTTCTTCCTTTCAGCTGTCTTTTAAAAGGGTTACATTAACTGGCCGAATTTCTTTTTGACCTCTACACTGATTGCGATAGCGGCAACTTGCGCTGGCAACATCTAATCCACATGAATTGACCCAAATAGATGCATCGTCTGTCTTTTACTTAGGCGCTGAGCGAGGACATTGGATAACTATCCCCTGAGCCTCCAATTCTAGAATTTGCGCTTTTGCTAAACCGAAGGAGCTCTATGTTGTGCATCAGATTTGTTTTCTTTTTTGTATAGTGCAACGAGTCGGCGTGTACCAGTCCTTACTTTATACACTCTCTTCGGATGTCACACAATGTCCCGGAATTGGAGGCTGTCATGGATAGCATCATAAAATTCTCTGACCGACTTAGAGGACACGATTCTGGCGGCGAGGATGGTGCGTTTCTTAATTTCTTTTTTTTTACGTACTTGTCGAAGTGTTATGGTAGTTATAAGAATTTTCTCTGCCGATAATGTCTTGATCACCAGTTCGTCAGACGTTTAGTAAACTGAATAAGCTGATTTCTTTTTCCAAGGCTAAAATTGAACTGTGAGCGCGTAGATGGCGTCTGTTTTGCTTCACGGCACAAGCGCCTTTTACCTAACAGTTGTTTTTTGGTCTAGACGCACTGATAAAGGCCCAGCTGAGCAGCTTACAATTCATTAGTAAGCTATGCACGAGCCGGATCGAGCTGCTAAAAAGTCGCCCGTCTCCAAAGGTACTTCGACTGTCTCTTTTCCGATCTTTTTGTTTATGCTTATAGGTGCTACACTGAAACAAGCTCCGTATCCTAACAATACGTTTGTTGTATCCGGAAATGTTATATACTTGTTACGACTTTCGATTTCTTAAATTCGTAACCTACGCTGGAGCTGACAACCTGCATTAATAGGCGGGTGAGGTATCAGCAAGGACTAAATGTACCACCGGTCAGACCTAACTGGTAACCTTAACTAGTTTTAATGATCTGCTGGTACTAAAGGTTGTCAAAAACAGGAATGAATGCTTTACTGAGACCCTTGACATGAAAATGACATCTCAGGAGTGATAGAGGATAGGACGTGCATTCAGTGCATGCCGCAGATACCATCATTGTCTTTGTATATGTTACTTCGGTCACTACCTTTCTTTGGAGCCATGAATTTCAACCACTGGGACACGCCACGTGCCGAGACGCGTACATGAAACCTAGACATAAAAAGGATAAGAAGTTAACAGTTGGGGCGTATCTGATAAAACGACGTTCTCGGTCTTTGTTTACCGCCATTGTCGGTACAGGTTGCCGCTTCTGTTCAATATTACGTGACGCTATCTTACTAAAATCGTCCGTTTGATCACTACGCATCTCCTCACTGAGCTAAACTATAACTTAACACAAGGCTGGCAGCTTTGCGCTGCAATGCCTTTAGTCTTGACTCTGAATGAGTGCCGCGGGCTAGTGACGATTTTTTGACGCGAATTCACATCAGGCATCTTGGTGGATGTCATTTTTATTTTTTGTTGCGTTGGTCCGCACACATTTCTCCCTCTGGGCTTGCCAGAAAGTGCTTACAACATCTGGGTCCGTGATTTTTAGCCCATGCCTCCGTCGGTCGAAGATTCGGTGCCGATTTGCGATCTTTCTTTCGACAGCGTGATGAACAACGACATTGCGGTGGCCAACTTTCTTGGTAAGTCTGCCTTCATTTTCATGTTTCCGCCCTATCTCCCTAATTTTATTTTATAGACACTCTAAAGAGGTATATCCGATCTTCCATTTCTTAGACTTTCTCACCTCGCTGAACGAACAGTCCCTATTCAGTCTTTACCTGAATTGTGTGGTAAGCTTTACTCAGGTCGTTGTCTTCATTATTTACTTTTGCGGGCAGCGAATTCGGCGTTTGTCTTGATTGTAGGACAAAATGCGGATTTTCTGTTTGGTCTTTGAATTTGAAATTGCTTTAACGTCGTTTTAAGCCCCATACTTTGCCCGACAGTTCAACCGTCGTTTCCGACGATGTCCACCGTGTGCTCCACAACAGAAGGAAGCAGGGACGGTGACTTGTACGTGAATTAGTTTATAGTGAGCGTAGACTTGCACAGCACCTACCGCACTCTCTCCTCCCCCACCTGGACCCGGTGTCAAGACAGAGTTGAATTGACCGGATGTAGGGAAGGGTGCAGATGCATGGCACGATCGAGCCCGCACCTTGGCGCTCCACTCCACACCCCCTGGTCCACACATCAAATGACCAGGATTTTAACCAGCAACAAAAATGGGGAGGACCGCAGGGGTCTCAATGCGCTTGACATCCGCCGGCAACTGGGTCTGCCACCGCACCCCGAAATATTGACATTTGTTATGGTGTGCATCCCGATAATGTCTGCCAGGATCTGATATGGCACCCGTGTTGGTCCACCGTTCGAGGCCCGCGTGGTGTCAACTACGCTCTAAAGTACCTTAGATTCCCTGCTGTTGTCCGTGGAGAAAATGCATGTGTACAGTTTAATCTTGAAACTTCAGACCGCGCGTTAGAGAAAGTGACTAACCAAGTGGTTGACCAAAGTAGAGGAAGGAGATTGAAATGACCATTGCTGATGTGTGTTCGTATATCCACCAGTCACTCCGGAAACCCCGATTGGAGCTGTACGTGGCCGGAAGTCGAATGAAGTCTCTGCAAGGAGTTAGAATATGATTGACTGGAAGTGGTGAAAATTTCGACCTGCTAACTTTAATCTCCGCCGCTTTTGTCATAAATTTATTCCTTATCTATTTCTTACCTTATTTAGACCACCCAAAATTTTTCAGTCAATAAACTTCGCGAGGGTGGAGGCACACGAAACCTGTGAATTTGCTAGCCAGCTATTACGTCTAGCTGCGAGCACCTACACTGGGACAGGGGAACTTCCCTTCGCGACCTTTTCCCTCTGTCTAATTCCAGACAGGACGCCATACAATCCGATTCTGCGGTTTCTACTTCTGCACGAAGTCGGCTTCCATCTAGTGTTCAACCAGGCTTGCCAATTTCTCGTCGATTGTTACTTCTTGGGGTGTACAGCATGTTTGACAATGCTCCCCACGCACCCTTTGAGCATCATACGTTGGGGATTTCTTAGTTTTTACTAGGTCTTCTCAGTGAATGCCTGAAACCGCGCGTGTGAAAGGATCCCTGTCAGTAACGACTGCGGTTCACGCGGCTGGATAGGTGGGACAGTATCTAAATAAGCAGATGCCCCGTCAGACATTGTTCCGGCAGTTTGGATTTGTGACTGCCCTTAATGACTGAAAGGGAAACATGTGTAAGACTTCACTAAATCTTTTGAGCAAAACTAAGCACACGGTACGACACAAAAATGGTCTAATCAAGCGACATTTTGTGAAGATTTGTCATCTCCGTTTTAATTGAAAGTCGTGTATGGGACCAGGTCGCCGGTCTCCACAGATGCCCACCGCATCGAAATTGTTCTTACCACGGCCGCGTGACACGTAGAGTTTAAACATTTAAAAATGTGCTACTTGGCTGAATGTAAGTAACAGTTTATGGTGCTTTGCATGTTTACCCCATGCATGGTCGATTTCTGCAGCATCAATTGGACAATCAGTAGGGCTTCTGTGCAAATTGCTTGAAGGTAAATTTGTTCAGGTCACTTCTATCAGAAACACGACACTCGCCGTCTCGCCTCCAGAATCCGGACTGCTGATTAGTCGATGTCTCCCCACCAGTTTGTCGATGAGCTACGATTTGCTCTTCTACAATTTACCGTTCAATCGGATGGGCTCTACTTTTTTGTTCATAACTTCTGGTCACCGCTTTTATAGGGTTGATCGGGACCCAGACGATAGTGAGCTGGTGTTTGTTCGTTGGAGATCGACTCTTAATGACCGCCTTTTGAAAACAGTGCAGTCGTCGCGAGCATTCCCAGCTTACTTGACAGTTAATCACGTCGTTCATTATTGAGATGTGCACACACTTTTTCGCCTTCGCTTTGCCCTATCAAAATTTGTGACCCGGGTTTTCTTAGTTCATTTCGTTGTCTTTGCAGGCTTTTAGAGCCAACGCTGAGTCCCTGTCAACGGAAGTCTCCACAAACTCGCCCAGTAACTCGGATGACAAACGTACCCACGAGGATATGACCAGCGAGCAGGCCTTAGACGAGTCCCTGTCATCATCCTCTGCTGTGGACTTTAAGCTCGACTCCCCGTCACTCGATGCGGAAGGTGTCGCGGAGGCTCGCTCCAGCCCTGGCTCCGATGAAGCTGAATTCTTCAACTTCAACTCACAGCCTACCTCCTCGGAGGAGAGCGGCGCTGCAGTGCCGCAGGACCTAAGGGCTTTCGGCGTCTCCTTGTGCAATTTAATCCTTCGAGATCTTCCGCTTATTCCCGAGGAGACTGTACAAAAGTGCTTGCGCGC
>CACRXP010001278.1:16252-32961 GCA_902702965.1 Spirometra erinaceieuropaei
AGTGTCAGCTACAGAGGAGGCGGCGGTGGTGGTGGTGTCGCGGACGGATGGAACGAGAGTGGGGGTGTGCACGGTGGATGTGTTGGATGTAGTGGGTGTGTCGGGAGTGCGGTCAAGGCCGCTCTCGTGGATGCGCATGTGGACGAAAAGGCCCATGCGATGCCTGAAGGTGCGAGGGCAGTGTGGGCAGTGGAGGCGAGTGCGGTGGGTGTAGGTTGGTGCTCCAGGCACTGGTTCGCCAGTCTCTGTGCGATGGATTCGCAAGTGACCGACCAGACCGATGTGTGAGGTGAAGGTACGGTCGCAGTGAGGGCAGGTGTAGTCGTGATCCTCATCCCTGGAGTCGGGGGAGGTGGGGGTAGTGTCGGTTGTTGTGAGCGGGACAGTCGCCTGAGCGGCCGCCGTTGGAGCAGTGGGCGAGGAGGAGGAGGAGGATGATGAGAAGGAGGAGGATGGTGGAAGTGATGGGTCAGGAGAATTGTCAGGGTTAGTTGGCGGCGGAGAGGAGGAGGAGGAGGAAGAGGCAGGCGGGGGGACGATGGTTGGTGCCGTTCGAGAGGCGCAGTTAATCCGAAGATGTCCAACAAGTCCGATTCGAGCCCGGAATGTCCGTTGACATCGAGGACACGTTGGAAGCGGTTGTGCGGCGGCGTTGCTTACTGGGCGAAATTGTGATTTGCGGGCTTCACGTTTCGCTTTGGCGGCAGCGATGCGGTTGGCTTCGTAGATCGCAGCGCCTGTCTTCACTGTCCTCCTCCAGGTCGGTCGATCGAGTGCGAGCTCCTCCCAGTTGGTGGGGTTGATTTGCAGGCATTTCAGGGAGGACTTCAGGGTATCCTTGTAACGGCGAATCTGGCCTCCTTGACGGCGAGAACCCGTCACGACGTCTCCGTAGAAGAGTCGTTTGGGTAGTCGCTCGTCATCCATGCGCACCAGGTGGCCGCTCCAGCGCAGCTGAATTTGCCTCAGTATGGCGTAGATGCTGAGGATCCCTGTCCGTTCCAGCACATCAGTGTCGGGGATTCGATCCTGCCACTTCAGCCTCAGGATGCGACGAAGACAACTGAGGTGGAAGTGGTTCAGACGACGTGCCTGCTTTGCGTACACCGTCCAAGTCTCCGCTCCATACAGTAGCGTCGGCTGGATGACGGCCTTGTACATCTTCAGCTTCGTGCTCAGTTGGAGACCATGACGATTCCAAACTGTGCTTTGGAGGCGACCGAAGGCTTGACTGGCTTTCGAGATCCTGTTGGCGACTTCGTTGTCGATCTTGGTGTTGCGGGAGAGGGTGTTGCCCAGGTACGGGAAGTTCTCCACCACTTGCAGTTGGGTCCCATTCACGCTGATTTGCGGCGGCGCGTTGGGGGCTGTGGCCGAGTTGGGTGGCGGTTGGTGAATCACCACCGTCTTCTGTGTGTTGATGACCAGACCGAAGTTCTCGCAGGCGGCGGAGAACAGGTCCATGCTCCGTTGCATCTCCTCTTCCGAGGTGGTGTTCAGGGCGCAGTCGTCGGCGAAGAGGAGTTCGTGCACGGTGGTTGTGGATACNGAAAACATCATATGGGGCTCATGCAAATTTGCAGCGGATATTGACTACACTGCATGTTCAGTGAGGAGTAGCATTTAACAGACAGATACGATGCTATTTGAATGGACTTTGCTCGATCGTAAAAAATCTCATAGTGAAAAACTTTTTTAGATCCAAAAAATGCATCCCTTTGAGTACCGACTGCCAACTAAGTCTAATAAACATATTTCCAGCATCATTATTCCGGATATTTTTGACTATTAGATGGAATTTAAAACCTATGTGGAAAATTCAAATCAGTTTGGTTGTTTTTTTTTACCGACAGCGGTTTTTGCAGGCGGCTGAAAAGAGGAGAATAAAAAATCCACTATGTTGGCGTGTTTGAAATACTAGGGGATTATGTCGCAAGAGGATCTTTATTGCAAGCCATTGAAGTACTCCTTTCTAGACAAAAACCGAATTCAGAATTTTGACAAACACTTCCTTTTATCGGTTTTATGCTGTATATACACAGCATGGCGGCTAAAAAACTGTCTTTTTAACGTTATTTTTAAACGACCAAGTGGCTTTTAATATTGTCCTAGTTGTGACTGTCCAGAATGAAAAGATAAATTTTAAGATGTCTTGGCTGGAACATTTGCGAAGATAAAAATTCTGCAATGCAATCTTTTTGAGACAGGCGTATTCAGATACGCTTGGCAAATACATTTATGCGAAAATGATTTGTTTCGTAAGAGTGGGACGTTTCCTTCTCTTACGCTCCATATCTTCATAATCACGACGGAGTTGGCTGATTTGAAAATAATCCCTGGAATAACTGAGAAAACTCAGTCTATTTCGAGGGTTTTATATTGACAAAAAGGTCATTATATTTTTCATAGTTATTGAAATTGTGAGCGTAATTCGATTATTAATAGCCTACATACTCATAGCCTGCTCGCTAAATTATTTTTTCTTATCTGATTGTGTGGGCCGTATTTGCAGGCTGATTAATATATGACAAACAATTACCAAAAACGCTAACGTCCTTTGCAATAGCCTCTAATAAGTACGCCTTAACTCAAAATATAAAAAAACATTCGTTTAAAGTTACCTTTCAAAACATAATGCGGCGTAGGTTCAGGGTAACGATTGACAAGGACTTTTACATATTCTTTTGCTTGAATTATACCGATAAATATGGATCATAAAACACAAACTTTGAGTGTTTTGGAGCCGTTTATGCTAAGTTTTAGATCTAGACTCAATTCGAAGATAAAAGGTCTGTGAAGAGGGGCTCGAAGTGTACTAACACATTTTGATAAACGACTGTCCTTGTACCTGGCCCGTTCGCACATGTTTACTGTCTGGAATCTCTTTTAAAGCCGAAGAAATTGAAGGGTAGATATCACAAGGCAGTTTTGGACAGAGGTTTGGTTCGGATTATCAACCAAGCGTTAACAGAGAACACAATCGTTAAGCCCGTCTAAATGAAAAATGTGCACCTTGAGGTCTCTAGCTATTTCAAATTTGAAAACGTTTATTTCAATATCACGAACATAATCATCTGTACAGAGGTTATCGGTTATCTCACCCTTTCGCATTTCCAAGAGAACACTGCCAGTTGGCTATAGACGAAGTTTTTTGAAAGTTAGTAATACATAAGAAGCAAAAGGGAGCACAACAACACGTAAAAAGCGCCTAGTAAAATGGTTCCTTTAAACATAAATTTTGCTGTCTCATTTAGAAGAACACAAGCGAGTTCGTCTAAAAACTCGCTACGGCAAAATAGGTGGCAGGTGGGTAAATTTTTTATTCCTCTTGAGGGCAACACAAACAAGCAAACTTAAGGGAGTTGATATTGCCCATGTTAACGAGAAAGATTAAAAGTGGATTTTCCAGAATGTGCATTTTCTTCCGTTCTGTAGAGTTCAGTCTACCGCCTGCCATAAAAGAAATAAGAGAGCTAACTTGAAATTCGATGCAACATATAAATCGCGCGCAGAATTGCACAGAGCGCTCGCTTAACGACTTTCTTGCACTCTCTGCGCAATGAAAATATTCTGGCCAAAATGTGCTTAAACAAACTAAAAGCAAACCGTAAATCAAATCCATATTCTACGAAGGCAGAAAAGATCTCTACTTCTTTTATAAGTTCTATTGTTTCTCAGACATCCTCAGAATTCGATAAGTCGGCCTGCAAAGGGCTTCAAATTTTGAACATCTTAGTAAAGTTGTCGGAAAAACAATTGAGAAGTCTATTCTAGGCCAGCAAAGTGACAGTGAAATTATACTAATTCGGCTCAATAAAGTGTAAGGCAATTGAATATATATCTGCGTCCAGTTAAACTTATGTTTTTGCATCACTTATTGGCATTTGTATATGACAGTAGGTTTAATGGAGATACTGCTGTTAATTCACATAATTGTTTGGAGATAAATGCAAATATCCAACCATTGAGAACACTTCTTTCTAAGTCGCTTTTGCTGAATGCGACTGCAACAGAGATTATAAAATAGAAATGACAGACGTGAAGCCCTGGGGAAAAATCAATCAAAGTCGTCAGTTTCAGTCCTTATAGGTTTGACCAATACATGAGCCGGCTTCAATATCTACTTATGTTGGTACGACACGGCAATAGAAATCCCCACTTTTTAGACCCTGCTCTGATTTTCAGGTGATAACGGTTAGTAATAAGGTTAGAATTGAGGTATGATAAGTGTTAGGGTTTAAGATAGCTTTAGAGTAAGGGTTGGGGCAGGGTAGTATTTACCGCCCCTGGAACTTTGTGTAAGGGTTTCTTATTCCCATGTCTTACCTTTATGTTGGACTTGCGCTGACAACAGTCTCAACTTGCCCTCCCCTTTCCACCTTACAGGCGATGTTTGAGGTTATAACATCGGAGGCCTCATACTACCGCAGTCTGCAGGTTCTCATTAACCACTTTTACAGTGCACCCGAGTTTGACTGTAGCCGAGCGCAGAACCTGAATCCGGAGTCTTCCATAGGGGAGTCAGATGCAGAAGTTGGTGCAGAAGCGGGCTTCAGTGGATGCACGCCAGATGGTCCGGGCTCGGAGTCCTTGCCAGCAACATCATCATCAGGCCTCATAAAGTCCCCCTCTCTTACATCCAAAGACAACAGCGGCCTACGTTGTACACGAACTGGGCAGACATCCCTGGACACCACCGGTACGGGTACTGGAGGCGCTAGTGGAACTGCTGCCAGTGGGTCTGTAGGTGCCACTACGGCAGGCACTACGCAGAAACCCGTTCTAAGTCCGACTGAAAAACATCACCTTTTCTCCAATGTCCTCTTGGTTTGCATGGCCAGTGAAGGGTAAGTCCATTTGGGACGAAGTTATTTGTGAAGTTGAAAGTTTGGCTTTAATATGGGATCGCTATTCTCTCAAACGTAGACAGTCTGTTAAGCAGGACGTGTTTTATGGGACAATGAGCAGTGAAGAAATTCCGCAGTTGAATTGCTTCCTGCGAGCGGACGTGAGTTACTAGTTCTCTTACTCGCACTGGGTAGTCTGCATCCATGCTATAGCAACTGCATGTCAGAGTGGGTCATTGATTCAGGTATGACCTGATGCCAGAGGATTGTTGCCTATATGAAGTCCTTTCTAATGGTGCGAACCGAGCTTGAAACAGTCTGCGCTTTCCGATAGATCCGACGAGTTAAATTCTGATGAACCATTGGAAATAAGAGACCCACGCCATCAGAAACCGCATGTTGACGGATGCGATCGAACCGTAAACTTCCGACATCCTGTCATAGTCATCGCAGACGGAAATGGAGTGCAGATGCAAAGGACCAGCCCCATGCTGAAAGAGAAAAAATACATCGTGTCGATCATAGCTCGATCGATAAGGCGCAATAGTTCAAACCGGTCTGTTGTCGAGTTGAGGGTATCTGGTGACGGGTTCTTTAGTTGTGCGGATTTCCCATTTCGAGAATTTTGACTGAGGCAACTTTTCGCGGCCAATGAGGAAATTTTCTTTAAATTACAAATACCCTGCCCTGCTTTAAGTGTAAGTTGGTGCTATAAAAATGCTTGCACGTGTATTGCACACTTTCGGCGGTTCAGGAAATTTAAAATTAGAAGGGGCGCAGATTAGTTTAACTGGTGAATGGACTTCTCAGGGATGTTGCAATAAGGTTTCTATGACAAGCTCTTATTTCGCAGTCGTCCCTGTTAGGGGCTGGGATCAGGGTTCATGGGTTAGGATTGGGGATCGGGGTTAGGGGTTGGGGTTAGACCCCATATTATCACTGGTTCCATATGACGGGCGGCCTGGGCTTGTCTACTGCAGTTACAGCTACGAAACAGGATCCGACGGTTTATTCTGTTGTGGTTTATCATTTACGGAGAACGAAAGTTTGTGAATAAGCGGTGGAGAAGTCTACGGAGTTCGTGCCTCTCGGTTCGTCGTTAGATGTATGAAGTGCCTTAATATAAAACATGTGTTTGATTTATAGCATATACAATCAGGCTTTCGGTTCGTAACCCTAAATTAGCTGTTCCTGAGTCAGAATTTGTGTTAAAGTGTATGGTTTTTTTCGTCATCCGGCATCTTAATTGGGCAAACAATATTGTAAACCAAGTGCCGTATTTTCTGCCGCTCAACATATATCGAATAAAACGAAGACGTTTGATTGGCCATTTTGCCTATACAGTTAACTGTTTAGTTATATTGTTCGCGCTTTAAAGAAAATAAAGACACAGACCTTGGAACAACAAAGAGTCACAGTAATATTGTGGAACTACATAATAACAGTAGACGTGAAATTTATTGATCTCACTTTTAGTCACTTCTCAAAATGCGCATCGACAGTTGCAGAGGGATTTCCTTTAAAACCTTTTTGAAAGGAGCTACGCAATGTTTTTTAACCAACTGCGAACACTTATGCTTTTGACAAACAGTTTTTTCAGCGCACGTCGATTCTCGTTTGCGATTTTTTCCACACTATCTGCCTTGCTACCACAGTGTGCACCATGCGTTCGGCCAATATTTTCCCGGACACATGGCTTATGTTGCTGGCTTTTAAGCAGCCTTATTTCGGATGGCTATAGGATGTGTTAAACCACTGACTTATTGAAGATTTTACCCTTTCAATTGCTAGTTATCCGGTCAAGTCTACTAAAGACGTTTGAAGGGTCAATTTGTGAACACATTGAGGCGTATGCGTTTTGTTTTTGGTTGAACAACAGTCAACGGGGATCACATTCCAAGGTTCAACGAGAGACCTGGTTTTCTGTATGCCACAAAATTTAAAAATTACTGACATACCGACAGTCAATGGCAACTATCCATCTAGAAAAAAGTAGATTAGTCAGATTGAGCATGTCCGGACTTTCAACAAGAGACTTTGCAACGCCGATGACGAAGTTATTAGGCCAAAACGTGCGGCATATCTTTGCTGTGGGTCTTTTAAAAGCAAAACGATCAAGCATACCAATTAATTGTAAGTGTCCTGGTCCATGGCTTGCCACAAGATAAGAAAAACCGTACTTTTTAACAGGCTCTATCGTACGTCCTAGTGCCTCGTCAGGTAGGATACAAAACGGGTTTATGATCTTTTCAAAAACATCTTGCCAATTAATTCACAATTTCTAAACAACGATAAGGTATCGAAAATGATACGTTCTTAGGAAAGTAGCTTTGCTCTACTACTGGAAAGTTTGAAATTGACTTGAATGTTTAAAGTTAGTCAACTGGACTGAACAGCTTTTCCACTATTCTTTCATATTTTAAAAAACTGAATATTTAATTTTGCTTCAAAAACTGCACTTATTACTACGTATTTTACCGTACCACAGCGAAAATCTTCCGGTGTTTCTAACTGAAAAATTAATTAAGAAAAATGCGTCTGTCAAAGCACGCAATCGGCGCTTGTTAACCAGCCTTTATAGCTCCACTAGGCTAGGTATACAGATGTTCAAATTAATATTTTAAATAAGATTTTAAAATATATACATTATTAATCGTTTACACACGATGGATGGTCTGTAGAATATTTTCGTTGTTTTTTGAGTATTTAAGTCAATTGAAGAATTAGCATGTCATTTGAAAACTCAAAGCTAGTCATATACAATACAAAAATGCTTTATTTACACTTGGCTTACGACTACCACGGATGCTGCAGAGAATAACTGCACGCTTAGTTTACCATATTTATAAACCTATTTTGTACAGCATAGTTTTTTCTTTTTTTAAAAAACTGGACCACTTCTTCAATTGAGTCCCCGATTTTATCCAAAAGGGTTCCCTATTTAGAAGCACTAATTATGCGAAAAAGTTGAAACTAGCATTTCCACATCGTACAATTTTAAATTGCACTAGTATATGTTTTCGGTTTTTTCATATCAACATCCTTAAATTATAGACCATGACTGATAAATGGGACTTTTTGTCGTTAATCCTACGTTTACTTGCTTTTTATGTGAAAAATCAGATATCTTTTGTTCAGTGTAGTTCAGTCAAATATGTTTCTTTAGTTCATAAGTTTTGAAAGTCAAATTAAAAACATATGTGCTAGTGCAGCTGTCCGTACAATTCGCGTTCGAACCATATTCTAGTATGTTGGGATAAATGTCTAAACGGTTGCATATTTTGTAGATTCCTTCGAGATTTGGAGGCTCGATGGCTTGAACAGCGGCCTATTCTAAGGGAGGTGTGTGATCTGATTGTCAAACATGCCGGCGGAGTCCACTTTGAACCTTATCTTACCTATCTTCGGAACCAGACTTATCAGATTTCCGCTCTTCAACGACTAAAGTAAGCATAATTTTGTTTTGTGTGCATTGCAGTTCTAACAAAATACCAGACTGAATATGAGCGGCTGTAAATATTTTCAAAAGGCTGTAATGCATCTTCTAGTCTAACAAAGCACGAAATCTACCAATCACATTACATAGGCTCGTGTACGACAGCCCAAACAGTCCGTCACAAGTTAGAACCTCTTTGTCTAGCATTTTCTCATGATCAACAGCAAATAAGCGATTATCCATCTGGCTCTAACCTACGTTTCTTGTGAAAAATGTCAAATTCTAATGTTTCCGAGGTCTAAGGTAAACTAAACCGAACCTAATCTATGCTCTTAGGCGGAAAAAGCGCAGAACACAGTGTGTGGCCCGGAATTTGATGAGAATAAAAAATCCTATTTATCTGCTTAAGAAAAGACTAGATCGTGATCGAGTCAGTTTGCATTTGTTTACTAACCAAATCCTTATACTCCTTAAAATTACTTGACATAACCAATTTATGCACTGCCGAAAATTCGAAAGACTCATCGGCCACTGCTATCTTACCTTGTAAACATTATCGTCAGGGAATTCTTGAACTACCATAAGCATGTGTTTGTGCTGATTTAAAACTAACTGAGTAAACTTTCAGCTTACTCAAAACCAGTAAACCTCAAAGTGTCATTGAAAATGATCCACGGAACTAAAATTTCTTTGATGAGGCAGTTCAGTGATGCAATCCAAAAGGCTCCGACAGTGTCCCCTTAAGAATAGTTTTTTAAGGTTGTTCCAATTTTTACTGTTATTTTGACAAATTAAAGAGATAAAAGCGATGGAATGAATCATTTTTGGACTTAGTGTCAAAACGGACGTAGTGTATAACATTATACCACTCAGTATTATTTTCCAAACGGGTGTGTGATGAAGGTTGACAGAAAGACTGCGACACATAAGTAGAACCATAGTCCAGGATTGTAAAAGTATATTGCCGTCGTTAGTTACCTATGTACTTTATCAAAACAGCCGGTCTGTTTGCTTATCAAAAAGGTAAAGCGTTATGGGGTTATTTGTGGATGGTGTTTGTGCCGAAGACGGTGTAGGTTTCTTCTGCATTGAGTAAGTAATTGTATTCTGTGTCCACTAACCTATCATCTCATACGTCGAAAATACGGTTAAAGCTTTAGACTTTGCTCCATGCTTTCTAAATAATTTTCGACACGCATACCCCGCTTCTATGACCCTTGTTGTCAAACACTTTTCTGTTGCACACTAGCATATTTCTCTCAATAACTGGGTGACAGAGTTAAAGAAACGAATTTTGCCGTACAAAATTTGTGTAAGTAAGTTACATGCCTGCCACCATATATGCAATTGGTCAGCAAGGACGATTTGTGTCTACATTTGGCTAAACCGTCAAAAACGGAACATTCGGTTTCTTGCTATAGCTATGCGCTTTTTTGAACACACGATAATGCACGGTCATCTAGAAGATTACTAGACAAGATATTCAAATGTCGTCAATAAAAAAATAGGGCAGATGATCTCTGAACTTGAGAGCATTGCAAAACAGTTGACCGAATAAGCACCCATGCATTTGGCGTGACTGTGGTAACACGAAATCCATCCGGACAGAATATTAAACTCTGGGATGAAATCAAACCGTCAACCTCTTTACTGCACGTCAAGTGTTTCAACTGATAGGGATACCAGAAGCTGTGTTACATTCGAAGTGTAAACGTGCATAATGAAATAGCATACTGAAATATTACATAATATTACATAATGGAATATTATAAAATATATCATGTTGGCATTGTGAATAGGTAGAAATAAGACGCATATTGCGTGGCTACCGCTGAACACTTAAACAAGGACTTGTTCCTCCCTTTTCACGGTTAAGAAGTGAATAGCAAAGAATTGAAGAGAATATGAGTGTGCATCCACCAAGAAGCCTGAGTTTGACATAAGTCACCAGATATTTACCGGATTACCCTAGACGGCAATTAGGGAATAAATAAAGCTAGATTAAAAGTACCCTTTTCAGATCGTACTCAGCACATTATAACCCACGATGAAAGAATATTGGGCTCTTAAAAGTGGAGGTTGGAAACGGAATTAGGTGATTACACAATAAATGGTAGTGGTGAACCCATTCCCTTGTTCCAACCATAACCCCAATTCTAGCCGTAATCCTAACTCTAACCTTTTGGAACCTAGCTGTACCTATTCCCATTTCTAGCAAAACCAATTATGAAACTGGGGAGTAATAACCTGATCTTTGGGATTTAAGCACATCTGGTAACAAGAAACGCTGCGTGCGCACAGTCAGTAAGAGTCCTACTTGATTTTATATTATAGGGCCAAGGCGATCTTCTTTACTGCAAGTAACTTACATATTTGCATTTTATGTTTTCGTACACTTGAGGGCTATACTTAGGAGGTAGTCCTTAAAATTTTGCGAGACCCGTAGCTTACGTCGTGCAGCGTCTCTCGTTGCAGTTAGAAATGTGTGCATAGTGTAAAATGACCTCCTTTTTTGTAAAGAACTAGCGGTTACTTCCACAACCGTGGGCTTTCCGCTGGAACTCTAATAATGAGAATGAGCTGCTGCGTTTTCTATCAAAACGTTATGTAAATGTTAATACTGTTGCAGAATAATTTGCGGTGAACGACTTACAGTTTGCTCAAAAAGGGATGATGAACGAAAGAAACGTCTACAAACCATAAGAGAACCATTAAATTCACGGGGATTTTGATCACGAGCCTTCCTTGAGATTTAATATTGTTTACTATTTGACATATCGCGACATTCAGCTGACTTATTTTAGGATATTATAAACTGTCTGTAACTCCTGACACATTCGACGCTATAATAAATATGTCAAGTATAAAACTCAAAGGCATCTGCTTTATTAAACTATTAAATGTGTTCCTGTTTTAGCTAACGGATAGGACACTATGGAACCAGCTCACCAGTTTCACCTACCTGTTCCAATCTAAGCTGAAATTATTTTATTAATGTTTTATGCCTTTATAAGCACGCCACATCAGAAAATCGAAAAATATTTAGCCACAGCAGTGATCACAAAAAAGCTCTATAACTGACAATAAACATATTGGCCAGTGCTTTGCCGGCAAACACTTAGGTATTAGGTATGTTGTTTTAGCAAAAAATTTTTGAGCCCTCGATTTTACATTTGTGCAACGTTTTAGGTTGGTCTGCAGCTAGTCATTAAAAGTAACCTTATTTCACGTGATATTTCAAATTTTCCTTTTATGTAACGAATTTAACATGCCTTTTTGTGCTTATAAAGTAACCATGTTCTTGGTAATAATCACTTTTGGTAGCGAGTAAATGGCTCCTTGATATAACCGAACATTATCGCAACATAAATAATCCAGTTTTGATGAGCCGTAAAACGCGTTTGCTGCACAATCTTGCAATTCTAAAATTAATTTGGCTCTTAGATGCGTCCTGACGTTTAATGTTTGCGGAAACTGTCTACCGTTTATCCTTGTAATTTTTTTATTTACCTAATTTTTATCGTTTAAGCCCTGTTCATATCACCCCTGTCCACCATTTCTTTAAGCGTTCTTCCTCACACACGTCTTCTTGCCCGTCAGAAGAAAAGCATTTAAAAATCCCACACATTTTTCCCTAGTCCCTCTCAGGCACACATGCACATAGCCCCCATCGCGCTTATGGTCAGCCCCGACGAAAATGCCGTTTTGTTCCACAAAACAACTCTCCGCTTTTCTTCTGCTTCCATTCCCTTCTCCCTGTAGTCCAGTTTCCCATCCTCTGCCCACCTAGAAAAGAATGCCAGGAAATTGTGCCTGGCATGTTTTCCCACAACTGTGATCAGACGGCAGCTAAGAGGCCCTCAAGCCATCAGTATTCACGCACACTTCGTTTCTCCGTTTCTTCCTGATTTATGTCAGTTTTTAATGTCAATCAGACGGTTATGTTTGTCATACGCAATGCTGTTGCTGACGCAGAACGAGTTATCTGAAAGCCCAGAAGAGCCATTGTGACTCGCATAGACGAAGACTATTGCTTCACTTATTCGAAGCTTCTCCTGGATTGTAATTAGACCTGCTGACAAAGTAATAGCGGTGGCATCATGCCACACCCAAAACGAACATAACAATTTGTTCATGTAATATACGAAATTCAAGATTTTCCAACAGTAGATACTAAACTGTACCAAAGTATGTTTAGAAGATAACCATTTTCAATTGGGTGGCATACATGACGAAAATATTTATATACTTTCACATATTTCTTGATGTCCTTGTTACAGAAAGTGCTTCCCTAAATAACGACAATCAAAACAGTAAATAATCAGATTTTGCATTAATATATTCACTATTTCTTAAAAATATTGATACATGCTCCAAATAAGACTCGAAAGTCTAGAAACTGTACAAAAAGTTCACTATTTTCATAAATAACGATCTTTCGTGCACATTTTCATAAACCATAACTAATGCTAGGGCAGATGTGCCCCACGCAATGTCGTGGTTTCCTCTACAGTTTTCCCTCAAGCTCGTATCGTTGGTATCTTATAAATATGAGCAAGGAATGAGTTAACGTAATATTCATGGGTTTATAAACAAGGTGGCAAGGTTGGGGAATCCTTATTTATCCTGTTCAATACAGGACTACCACGTCTGAAAAAGCTTTTATTAATAAATTAGAAATAGTCATCTGAAGTATTGCTGCACAATGCACTCTTAGCATCTATTTTTAACGGATTTCATTTCACACTGCGCCCTAGAAGTGTAAATAACCGCCATCTCGCCTCAACTGTATCTTTTTATTCGAGAACTTCAGCACCTCTTGAGCTTTACGATGCATGCATTCTACACATCAATATCTTGGACACATTTGTTAACATCGCTTAAGTAATTGACTTTAAGGCTGCTTGATTAGATAGATATAAAAATACAGCTGCGTGGTGTGTCGTGCGTATGCTTCCTACCTCTATTTACTTGTGAAGACACAAGTATGAGAAGAACCATTTATATTGAGTTGAATAAATTGACTTAAATCGCATCTAACTGCGGGCTAGTGTGCAAATATGGTGACGAATTGATGACAACCCGCTTGCGTTCCCATTTAAGTCTAAAAACACCCAGTTTAAAATGTTCTATAAGTATACTAAAGGAATCTAGCGACGTTATTAAAAGCCACCAGCTAGAAAGAGCCAAAATGTCTACACCGTCCCCTTAAGAGTAAAGAGACTCTATAATCGTTTAGATACCATTTGATAAAATAGAACGTTATTACTAATGAGTGGTGTGCATAGGCGATATGCTGCGTATATCCGTCAAGCACCCGCACAAAAAACCCGAGGGTGCATCATTTTGGAAGAGAAAAGAGTTTACACATATAACGGAGTATAGTTGCCTAGAACTAGAGATTCCTCAAGGAAGTTTGTCGAAAGTTTCTGTAGCATTTGTCATGCGGTTTCATATAGGGCATTTTGAGGACGTAGTCCAAACAGAAAACCCCTTGTTTGTACCAGTTGCCTAGGTCTGGCACAGTCATAATTCAGAAGTTTTTGGCAAGCCTCAAATTGGTCTTTATTGTAATTTAAAGAAGTTGGGAACAGTTACTTTTTCAACCAAGGAAAACTGAGGCGGCAAACAGAAATGAAACGACTCAACTGACTCAAGGTGGACAAACTCATTAAGTAGTTTGAATGTCTGTTTGATTTTGGCGCAGTAAAAGTTTGACAGAGAACTTCGGCAATTTAATAAATTGCTTCCGGTTATTTAAGCTTTGTTCCCAAAGAAACTTCCTTTAGAATAAGGCACAGCTCTTCCAATTCAGCGCTAGTCTACTCGCTCCATCCTCTTGCCTAAAAATTTTGTATGAAACTTCGAATATGGAAGAAACCCTACTAACTGGCGACCACAGATTTGAAAGGTCATTTACACGCCTGTTCAGGGAGGGTAAAACAGGCTCCCAGGGACAAAGGCCAATGCTATCGCTGAAACATGAAAAAATATATTTAAAGTTATTCAAAACCGGCAGAAACCTTTCAAAAACGTCTACGTTTCTTCAAATACTACGTTCAGATTCAGAATGATTAAACGACAAAATGTTTGCTAAGACGCTCTATAGTAGAGAGCACTAACTTTCCTATATTACGGAGTTTACCGATGGGAAAAGCATGTGCTTAGGCTGTTGTACACGAGACACAGTTCGGCAGTGAAACCTCCTCCTTTCAATAACCACTTTTACATCGCAGTTAAGTCAAACTCCAGACAGACTATCCGTAATGGAGAAATTCATTGAATGTCTAACGTCACTTACGAGCTGCCCGTCTTCTGGCACCTCGTCGCGCTTTGAAAAAACGCAGGAGCGCCACATCGTTAATGAAGCGAGAGTATTCGCTAGTTTTGGCAAAAGTGGCAGTATATTAAATCCAGTTCGTAATATCTCTACTTTAATGTATGCGACCGGGACCATAAACACAGGACGGCTTTGGAATTATTAGCCCCACGATCCTATGTGACATCTGGGAGGGTTTAAGGCATTTAAGCTCCCGTTGGCTGGTTGTATATATTGCATGTCACCAGGTGACTGGTTTATTTCTGGAACTGTCTTGGAAGATATGCTTGTTATCCCGTTTGCAAACAGTATTCTTATTCTTGTTCTTTGCATGTGCTTTTTGAAGCGCAGATTGTTTCTCTAGGAGAGCAGCGGTAAGTCTACTGTTACTTTTAGGTTTTTGTTGGATCAAATCTGGACGTTTTATTGGCTTCACCCTACGTAGATTTAACGCGATGACCATTTGGTTATCATTGCACTGACAATCCACAAAAGTGGTTTGCCACCGTCTGTTTTTAATGCACATGAAAATTTAGTGTAAATAATTCACCTTTTTATGTTGAAGACCCTTTTCATTACGCATATCTGTAATCCCGCGTGAAGATTCTAGATGTTCTGGAAAGTTATGAGAGTACAAACGGGAAGATCGCTAATCTTCTGTCCATGGAGGCTCAACATTATTTAGAAACCCATGAGGAGGTCTTTAATATGAATATACTAGGACTCTTGGACATCCTCTAAATGAAAGGTTTTGCTGTAGTATGAAATACTTAGATCGTTCAATCGGTTCGACAGATTTCATAAGATGGTACTCCCCCTACAAGACAGAAGTCAGAAAAATACGTAATCTTAAACGTCGACTAAGAAAATGCCCTAGATACACTTCAAGCCCAACATCTGAACCTCGTTCAGACAAAAACAGACATATTAGGTCTTAAACACAGACTACTCATTTAAATAAATTTTGGGCATAAAACAACCGGATCGGCTTGATCCTACGATTCATTGATTCCGGAGCCAGTTTTTTGCGTCATAAATTCAGAAAACCCCGTGTTAGATTAAACGACAATAATTGTCTCCAGCTTGGTCACAAGCTCAAAGCTCCCAGTACTATTATAACTCCCGCGGAGCCCCTATCCTCCCAAAAGAGCATCATACCATTTTTCAAGCAATAACACTTTTATCCTAATGATCTTGTATTCACAGAGGTTTCTGATGTAGGAGTCCTGCAAAGTTTCCCTATACATAATCTTATTCTCTATCGACCTATATCTGTACAAGTAAGACTTCTTTTCCGGCGAGTCGTATTGGTCCAGTAATATTTTTCCCGAAAGAACGAGTTATTCCACTAGACTTTCAATTAAACCCTAAGTAGGTAAGAGCGACGAATAGGGGACGCAGAAGTAAGTGTACCGCGGATGGAAAAAAGGTAGTCAGTAAAGGGGAAAACAAAAGACATTGGTAAAAGTCGCGAAGACGTCAGACGTAAGAATAGAGGAAGAGATGGGGGACAGCGTTTGTGCCGGGAGCATCGATACGCCAACCGGCGTCCCCGCCGAGTTCCAATGTCGGTTGTTATTCCCCTAGTTCTCAAGGTACAAACAAGGAACTTTTGAAATTATCTTCGGTCATAAGCCACGCGCGTAAACGCTTGCATGCGTTTTCATGCGCGACGTTGGTTTTCACTTGTATGCTAACATCCTTGTATGCGTCTAGTTTGGTCTTTCTAAGCGTTCTTTGCAGGCGAAAAAAAGCTCCAGGATTTATAAATCCACCAATAGTAAAGCATAACGATAAGGACAAAGGCACTGGAACATTTAACTGACCGACAGCAAAAAATGCACATAACGAAAAGGGTTCCGGAATATTCCCTTTATGTTCATTTGGCCTGCGTCAAATTATGTTTGTTACTTTGCCATGTTTTTTTGCTTGTGCGTATAGCATGCAGTAGAAGCAAGCCCATCTTACTTGCCTAGTTACAAACCTCTCCGCTAGTGACGCACAACCGATAATTCGGCCATCGCAGGCGTTGATGTTTACTACAATTCTAGGAGGTACCATGCTCATAACTTGTGTGCGACTTTGGCTGTAGCTAAAATTGCACAAT
>CACRXP010001278.1:35566-62455 GCA_902702965.1 Spirometra erinaceieuropaei
TCGATTACTTCAAAGTCCAGTTAACAAGCAAACAGCCTGCCATCAAGGTTCTGCCAAGTAGAGATCTTTACAAATCTAGAAATATGACATAGTCTACAAAATATGTTCACATTCTCTAAATTACTATGTAATGCATGGCCATATTTGGCTACTGTTTCGTTGGAGGGTCACCATTGAATAGCCGTGATAGCAGGAGTGAAACGCAGATAGAATGAGATATAAAAACTTTAACCTGTGAGAGATTTCAACAAGGGCGAGGATGGATGTTTCCTCTGAATTCAACTTGATGCATGGTTTTTTCTCTGCGGTGACCTTAAGATACTTTGTTAATTTGACATTTTGTCTCGAGCACAGTGTGTTATATTTTTTATTTAAAATGTTTTTCTCGTCATTCTGTCATTCGCTGACCGTATTTCTGGGAGCCCAGCTCTTAGTATAAAAATGTTTTCAATCAGAAAGAACGAATAAAGATCATCAGTCATTCCCACATCAGGACTCTTACCGGATTAATTGTCGGTTGCCCGCAGTAATTGTCATGCTCCGAGATCAAGAAGTACTTACTCAGCAATCGTCCCTTGAATGCCACTCGGAATACTCCATGTCTTTGGAAGCTTGCGGTGACGGTCCGCTAGAGCTCCACATTTTCTCCTTTGTCCTGTTTCGTTTTTCTAAACAATTGGACGATGATTAATATCACGTTGATCGAAGGAAAAAATCGATGAGATTCCAGCATTGGCAACTGTACATGAAACGTCATTGGCTTTCAAATTACCTTACTAAATTTGATTTTTGCTGGAATCTCACTTGACGCCGCTAAAGACAATGAAGACCGTGCAGAATTTTCCCTCTGAGGTATTACACTCCACACATTTGCAACATATTTACTTTGTTTTTTTAATGATTTTCTCGATCTGCAAAGTTTTTTTAACTAGTAAATAAGAAAAAAAGGTCCAGTGCCCGCTGGAAGGGTTAGATGCGGCATAGAGAGCGCAAAGGTTGAATGATAAAGGCCTGTACATAAAATTCGCCTTCTATCTGTCACTTTTTCGTACCTCTATTCTGTTGTTCTTTTCCGGTTTACAGTCAAAGAGAGGACTTCCAAAAAGTGCTAGCCCGTCTTCACGCGCATTCTGAGGTTGGCAAGAACCACTTAGACTCCTTCCTTGCCCTGCCTATGCAGCGTCTCACACGGTTGAAGCTTCTGGTTGAAGTCATTCAGAAGTTGCAGCATTGTGTTCTGCAGGATGCTGAGGAACCCCAGGTGACGAGTTCTACGGACACAATGATATCCCGCTCCGACATTACGAGGCCACATATACCCATAACTAAGAAGGAACAGGAGAACGTCGAAATCGCCTTGAGAGAACTGAAGCGAGTAAGTATCTGGTTGTAAGATTATTCGCCATTGGAAAGGATTAAATGGGAGACAATAACTTACCACAAAAGATGGATAAAACAACCAAAACATCATGTCGTTCTGAAATAGCACTCAGAAAATGGCTTGGAACCAACGCCTATGAAAATCCCGCTTTTTCTTCAATAGAGAGGCAGAAACATTCCGGCTTTTTGCTGTTTCTCGGTAGTTTCCAACAACCAATTGAATGACTCTTGTTTTTTACCTATCTCTGTTCGTCGCGGCTAATCAGCAGGAATATACTTCCTTCATTATGGTCCGTCTTCAAAGATTAAATGTAGTCGCTGTCCTCGGTACAGAATTTTATACTTAGATGAAAAGGAAAAACAAGTTGAATAATCTTGACCTGGAAAACTTCACGAATGGTTTTGAAGTAAAAACAATGAATGGGGTTTCAAATTAGGACGTATTAAACTTTAACAACGATTAATATTCTGAGAAACGTTGGCGTATACCCCTAAAAGGTAGTAAGACGTAGAAGGACTGAACTATGTGTTCTGTTTTATTTACAAAAATCAGTGTCTAGTGTAAATATTAAATGTGAACCACATTCTTTGGGACGTTCTTAATATTTATTATATAGATACGATGCATGCAAGCAAAAGAACGTGACTGATTGTTCTTTGGATGTTATACGTTATCAAATCTGTCAGACGTGGGGGCTCGTTCACTCAGTTATCTAACACAAGGCCAAGCTTCTCTTGCGATTAAAGGTGTTCCTTGTTTATGATAAGTGCGAAGGCAATCTTAATATGATTTAGGTCAGGCTGTATGCAAGAATAAAAAAATGGCTTAGGGAGTACAGGCGAAGAGGTAGGCTGCTGGTCAAAAAATTAAGCTATTGTCCTGAGCGGTATCAGAAGGATGCCACTTTCGAGCTCTAACAAGAACATATCTTCCGAATCAAGGGTGGCCATTCGGTGTTAGTAAATGTCACTGTAGCAGAATGCTTCCTTTACGTTGTTAACAAACGTCGGGCTGTTAATATTGTTATTTGCGGACCGCCAGCTTGTCTCTTCATCAAATGTGATGGCCATTGAAGTCATCGGAGGAGGGGAATTCGAGGGAGCTGGGATCGGTACAGTGGGTTTTCATGGGAAGTTCTCTGCACGTTGATCCCCCTAGACCACTTACGTAGGCTTGTCTAAACCTACGACCCCAGCGTACGAGTAGATATTTTTTGAGGGTGTCGGTCGATTATCATTATGTATCTTGGCAAATGTGTGCGTCGTAATGGTTCTGTGCAGATTAAAGTCAAATTCCTTTAATGCCCTTTCTGCCTATGTTAGAAGATAGCACAGAGGAGCCTCCTCTGTGAACAGTCTTAACGGATATATAATGATAACGTGCTCGTTCCGACGGGAAAAATAGTCCTTTTTGTTTACTCTAAAACGTTTGGGTTCGACTAGCTTATTTTTGAACTCTACTGCATCCTTATGCTTCGCGATAGAGTGATTTCGCTAATATTGGAAGCACTTACGCCCTCTCACGCGGTAAATCTTTTATGGTAATTTGTGTACCCCCTCAAACTCGATAGCGAATAAAGTTTCCTAAAAAACGTCATTGCTTAGCGTGACACAGAACACTGATGACATGTTTTTGACGTACCTTAAATACTCGTTTGGATCTTTTACTTCTCTGTGGCCTAAAAAGAACTGTCATAAACCGACCTGATTACTGCCTTTTATGGTTTACAACGCCAAATATTTACGATTTCCGAATTTTTGAAGCTGATTCGGCTCCGCGTTTCATGAAAACTTTCCACGCCTAATCTAGTCTGTCTCGTCTGGTTTTTGTAGGCGTGACGTCCATTTGTCAGCCAAAGAAGGCATTTGTTCACACTTTTTCGCTTGTATTGATGTGCCTTTATATCAAAGAGACTGCAGGCATGCGACCTGGGGCTGCGACAATCAGCAACGTGGAAACTGTCTGAATATAATGAAGAGAAGTTTTTAACCCAAAAAGCTCTTGTTTTTTGGCAAAATATTTTTTCGTAGAATATTTCGTCAAGTTTTCTCAAAATTGGCTATCAATTTTTTAGGGTTCGAAATGATTATGGATAACTTAGCCTCTAACGTCTTTGTTTTACTAGCTGCTGTCCGAAAGTGAAACAGCCAAACAACTGATGGATCAAAAAGCTCGGCTGTTGATGCTCTCCAATTCCCTGGAATTCCCTGAGACTGTTAAGGTAAGAAACTAATTCTTTTTGCTGCCTTTGGGTAAGTGGTAAAGACATGATATTAAATGAACAGTTTCGGAGATGTATCAGAGTTTCATTTTGGTAGGGTAGTTCGTAATCAGGCGACATACCGCGTTCTTTCTTGACTCTGCCAGAGCCCTGAATTGAGCGTTCAATCACCAAATAGTCCGGTTTTGGGATGCCAAGTTCTCTAAACATGGGACTAAGAATGACGGATTAGTGATGCCTACTAAGCCAGAAATGGTCATGAATTCCCCTTTGCCTTTTTGGTACTCCTTCCTGCGTAATCTGCCTCTTTTTAAACGAAAGGCTTCCAACAGGTCCAAAACTGTGTGTCTCAAAGGATAAGTTCGCAGCTCAGGTTACTATATGAATGGTGTTTATTCCCTCTTGGCTTTATGTTCTAGCCTAGTACCGTTACAGGTGGTCGCCGAGTAACATGCGGTATCACGAGGACAAATGAGAGTAGAATAGCCATTTCTAACTTTTTGGCCCTATCGAGCCAGCCGTACATCAGAAGATTTGTCACGCCTTTTATTTCACGTATGAGGGAATAGCAGTCCGTAACGTTATGGTATAGCGTTTGACTTAAGTCACGGTGAGCAGACGCCTCGCAATGAGCGTGTTGCTTAATACCGCCTACAGGACGGTTTTAAATAAACAATCCTCTTCCGTATGGATTGACCGAGGAGATTTAAAGTGACAGTCAATGAAGACAGGAATGATCATTTTCGATTCAGTAGCCATAGTTCGCTGGTCATATACAAAACCACGGTGCTGGCAAATCGGGATATGAATTTGCATCTCGTGGGGTCATTCTGCCCTTTAAGTCAAACGCTTTAGTCCTTTGAGTTACCGCAATCATTATTTATCAGGACTACGCAAGATAACGTGGGACTGACTGCCATTTGCTCCTCTTTCGCTCTCTTATACTGGCCGTAGGATGGTTCGGCGCACGCCTGCTTGACGCATTTGTCATCTACCGATCCTGCCTCTTCCACGCTAACACGAAACGTAACTTTCAATTCTGTTAAGGATCTCAGCATTCCCTACTGCATATAAGATTTTCTTTTTTCTGAACGAATCATTTGTTTGCAGGAATCATGTGATTTCAGACAAAGTAGACCTTTAAGACCATTGTCGGTGGCCACTGAAAGTCTTTACGCATTCGCCCGAACATACTCTTTTGAAGATCAGTATATCCTTTGCTCTAAACCGTCCGCTGTGCTACCTGGACGTACCATACGGAAAATATTTAGCTCTTCTATCGTTTAGAAGAAGCCATTGCAGCATAGTGTCGTTTCCTCAAAAGTCTTCCTGTTTTGGGCGATATTTTGGTCAGTGAATATACACTCAACACCCTTCCAACACAAACTGGAAAAGTTAACACGTGCCCTAGTGATTTAGACAGACAGGTCTCAGTCTACTTAAGAGGTTCTTGAAATATGTATTGCATCCCTGCTCGAGATTACAAATTGTATTCTGTCGCATAAAAATACAGCCTACATGGTTTGGGGGTCTATGCGAATAACTGTGTTCACAGGTTTGAAAGCCGTGAGCCGCTCTTCTCCAACGTCCATTAGATTGGACAGTAAACCTCTGTCACAGTTTCATCTTCCTCCTGCCTATCAAATGGCCACACAGACGGGAAACAAGCATTTTCGCCGTTAAGGTTTTCAGAGCAGCCGGATGTTTGCCATCGGTTTAAGATCTTAACTTTCTATGTCTCTCACTCTCCGTCTTTCTCATCATTGCGGGTTTAACGCAAAAACTATGAAAAGGCGCTAGCAAACAATTATAAGGGATATAAATAAAGAAAAACCAGCCCTTTGTACATAGTTTATGTATATTTGCAACACCCTAAGTAGTCAACATTATGCAGGAATCAAGATTTATTTATCATTTGACAACGTGAATTAAGAAGTAAAAAGTCAAGTTTAGGAACTTGGCGTGACAGCCGGGCTCTAGTTGAGTTTTCTGCTCACCGTCTCCGTCCGTATGAGTCTTATGTTTTTGCACGGTATATCTTGAATGAAAGGCGGATTAAAATAGAAGTGGTAAAAAGTAACAATATTATAAATAGACGATAGATATCGGCGGCCTTTGTTCTCTTGCATTATTTGAGGTTCTCGGTAGGCTTATTGTCATTGGATGGGTAAATCTACGAATAAGATTCTAATTATCGCCCATCGCAATGTGTTACTGATTCGTTTATTCTGCCGGCTACATGTGTAGCGTTTCATGTTAGATTATTTCCAAATAAAAAGACCTAAATCAGTTGCTCGGCCGAAAGTTAAAAAACTTTAACTCAAAGTCACGCTATCGCAAAATTAAAACATTGTAAGACAATTATTACTCCAGACAAACCATCAAACCCACATGTATAACCGATTGGAGTACAAAAATAAAGCCATTTTTCCGCCGTGTTTTGTCTTTTGTGAATGAAAAACATCTTTACGCAATGCAGCAAAAGAGATATTGTAAAATGAAGTGTCCTTTCTAGACCCCGACACCAATCACATCTTTAGGTCCTTGTTCTATTGGAGTGTTTGAAGACTATCTGCTCTAGAAAGCCCTACGTAAATGACTCCGCTTCCGTGGATGTGTTGACTATCTCCGAAAGTTTTCAAATCCTGGAAAAAGTTATAGTTATCTGTTAGTAGAATGTGCATCAAGTGTCGAGCTTAGAAGTTATCAATGGAGAAGTTTTACCGGAAAATATCGGGGACATTGGAATGGCCATAACTGTTTTATCAACCGCCATCAGTAAACAACACGCCATCTACAGGTGCTCTCACACCCAATATTTAATGCAGGTCTCGACTATTTATTTTCCTTTCACGCTAACCGAAAGGGAATGTAAGTCCATCCTTACGTAGAAAATAACGATGTTGTGTCGTTCATCTAATCAAATTCACGGTGAACAGGTGTCTTAGCGTTGCAGTCACACAACATTTTAAAATATATTCCTGACAAAACCCCTTCTACGGCTTCATTTGTCAAGCGACCTAATCAGCGTGCGTCATACAGTATGCCACATACATTTTGGTTTTTGCCATACTATTTTGAGAACCATACTTCGTCTGTACACTTCGACCGAAATACTGAATTTTGACAAACTTTGCTATAGCAGTCCAAAAAGCATACTGTGCTTCAGCTTTGTCAGTTTTCCTCCATGTTTAAGCTCTCACGCTCACACTGGTGTTTTTGTCGTGGAACTTCGAAAGACACGTGCCCGCTGGGCGGTGTCCGTGCACAGAGCGAAGGGCTGTGCGTCAACTGCGGCGGGAGCGATTCAGGCACCTTGTGAGCGAGTGAGGTTACGCAGTCGCCTAACTGCAGCCCTATCCGAAGGAGGGAATTAGTATGCAAAAGCGAGGGATAAACAGCAAATAAAATGGGAGCTGCCGAACTTGCTCGCAAAAAAAATGCTCCCGACTGACGGACAGACCCGGTATTCGCTTGTGCTAGAGGCCGGTTGGCAGAAGAAAAGGCTCTGTGTGGCAACTCCTTCCTAGAATTGCAAATTACGAAGTATCGCAAGCAAAGACTGCTTTGAGGCAATCCTCCCATTCCAGGCTATTGCTGGACGCCTGTCGGTCTCTGGAAGGGAAGGCGACGAGGCATGCCGATCCGATTAGTGGCTCTGGGGAACTTAGATTCTTCCTCTGGTGGTAGGGGTCGTGTAGAAAAGGCTAGTGACCAGGCTTATCTGCAAAGGCATTAGATATTGGGACAGGAACTGATAGGTTCTGTGAAGTGTCTCTTTATCCAGTATACCACAGAACATCGTCTGGAATCGCAAGGAAGCGCACACAACACAGGTGAGCCCACTTGCTTGCAAATGCCGTAACATAAGCAAAGAGTGAGCATTGTATGCTGAGTCAAGACAAGGAGACACTGTCATCTGTGCTAGGTTTTGTCAAGGTCTGTACTCGACAGAGAACCCGCAGCACATGCCCTCCACATGTGCGTCCGCGTCATAATCTGCATAAACAACAAAAAACGACCTTTTTCTCGGCTGAAGCGCCCATGAATAACAAATCCGAACGGGGTTTTCACATCATTTTTTACAGGTTTTGATTTATCGCGTAGAACGTGGGTTCTGTATTGAGGAGGACTTTGCCCGCGTTATGCCTGTGAGTAGAGGCCGCGCAGAATGCTCTAGGTATCTGACTTGGCGTGACAAGTCTAGTAAGAGTTCAAAGGTTGTACAGCTAATAAGCTGGCTTTTTGGAGACTTTTGTCGGTGGAGGGAGAATGCTATATTAGAAGGGTAAGGATTGACAGCCCCTGAAAAATCCACAGTACCAACTGATGGATTAAATCTTAAACTCCGCAAACGTGTAGAGTAGACAGGTCAGAGTCCGGAAGAAAACCAAATTTTGTCAAATTACCAAGACAAGTAACTTTTTCGAATTGACTAGTTGCTAGAACGTTTCCCAACCATATTTTGAGGTCTGAAGTAAACGGACTTTAAGATTTACAAAATCTTAAGAAGTAATGAGAAAGGTAATAAAGCTGATTCGAACAGACAAATCAGTTTACTAGACTAAATGTACGCTACCATCTGGACGAAATAGCCAAACCTCGACGCACACTGTGGAGGCATAGACTTAACAACTTGGTCAAACGTCATAGGTATGTCTGTATTTTAACTGCTTGTGACTAAGTACTTCCATCGCTCGACTCCACATGCTGTCTTCGGTGTCCTTGGCGCCTGAATCTACAAATAATTTGACTTGTTCCAAGATTGATTTGTGTTTTTGTCTCACAGCTCGGAGGGTTGGAACGTTGGCTGTACTCAAGTCTTGCCCTTGCCATCCTAGGTTCAAATGCCCCTGAGGCCGCCAAATTTTCTAAAAATGTTTCAAATAGGTAACCCCAAGACCTTGGGTTGTTCGTGTAAAATCCCTTTCAACTAAGGGCACCTGAGCATTTCAATCTCACCTTCTCAGAAAAAAGGGGAAGCATGTAGCTGGTCAGACCGAAATCGAGATTTCTGGGCGCAAGTTGTGCTTTTTCAATAACCTTGTGTGCTGCTGTGCTGCTGCAGTTCAATAAGGCCAAAGTTTGTTTTCGAATAACAAGAGGGAACTGGGCGTCTCGCAGCAAAATGAATTTAATTGCTTTTTATCCAGTTAATTATCATGATTTCGCATATTAGGAGGAATATCTTCAAGGGTTGGGGAGATTGGAATGGTCAGTTTTGACATATTTGCCGTCCCCAATCAGGTAAACCCCAACTCTGTCCGTTTAATGAGCCATCATTCTCATTCCGGGTGAATCATTGGGAGATTCACAAGCAAAAATACGAAAGATAGCTCCAAAGTCGACAATCAACGATAGGCATTTTCGCTCAGTCGCATTTGGTTTGTTTGTTGTAAGGGAGCTGATTTCGTGTTTTTGAGGGCATTAAGCTAGTCTTATTACAGATCTAAGAGTACGTCAACAGAGCCATAGGTATGGCTGTTTTAGCTGTTTTGGTGTTTGTTTATCCCTTTATTTTATCTTGGGGGAGCGGATTTAGGTAAGAGGGGGATTTGAGCAGACTCAAGGCCGCCGGCATAAGTCTTTAAATAAGGAATCTCATTTTTGTTTGTATAACTTGTGGCCCACTGGTCATGGATAAACACAAACCTGTCCGCAGTGTGAAGACCGCGCCAAAGGAGTGAGGGAAATAGAGCGGAAAAAACAACAGCGGTGTTCTTTTTTTAGAAAATATGATGACCGTTTTTTTGTGGATTTACAAGTCTAGGGTTAAAATGCCCGCATTGTGATTAATAACATCTTTTCCCTGTGGTGTCAGAAAAGATTTGCAGTCACACAGTTGTAAGCTAGTGGCTGACGTACGGGTCATTTCCTGTTTTTGTTGTCAAAAAGGTGACTGGTTGTGCGGTGCCAAAGAACCTAGGCAGGACTTTTATTATTTATGATCAAACTACTCTTCGTCGCCAGGACTTAACTCACTCAATAGAGTTAATAATTCACCTGGTCTCTATTGACGCCCATTGCACAGTGCGACTGCGCCACTGAGGACGTGGTTTGTGGTTCAGTTGGAACCCAATTTCAGTCATCTGCCCTTTTGACGTTAACTGATGAGACAACTCTCAAGGGCTTGGACGACTTGTACTAATAGCCTGGAAATTCGTATATGTCCTTATGTTTGACCTGTCACAGTTCGACGGCCCCCACACCTCAAGAAGAATTTTCCAAAAGGGTCCCGCAATTCGTCAGAAAAATATCTTCTCATGTTCAAATTCTAAGGACATTACTGCGATAACTTGGAGTAAATTCTTCGGAACAGACCTTTTCAGACACGGTCCGAGAGTCCATATGAATATTTGAGCTGAAATCCATCAGCTTTTGAGAAATAACCGCGTAATTTTCAAAAACCGCCGACAGGTAGCCCGTGGTTGACGGTTGTTGGCCGCCTGTTAGCGGTTTGTGAATATTGCGTGATTATTCTTAAGTAGCTGACGGATTTCAGCTCAAATATTCATATGGACTCTCGGACCGTGTCTGAGGGAGTCTGCTCCGATTAATTTACTCCAGGCTCGCGCATTAATTTTCTCGGATATTAAGCAAGGCAAGATAAAAATGGAATTCATAAATCGAAAAACACACGAGGAAGGCTGATGAGCTGAACCCATCGCTGCTTCATCAGCCAGCGACACAAGATCGGTGAAACACGTGCGTCCACGCGTTTAGTTAGTATTTGTGTTGTCAGTATGGTAACCAATTACACAAAAAAGTCTATTGGCGGTCTTTCGAGCATTTTTTTTGCAAAAAAGCTCATCAACTATCTGCAAAGTCCCTTTTGGACGCATATCTAACTTTGTAGCAGGCGAGGGGACGCTTCGATTTAATGTACACTTCTGGCCGCAAAACATACAATCAGGGACCAATCTCATGACATGGAAATCATAATTCTAAAATGCTTTTCCGATTAGGAAGGACTACTTAACTGAGGTCGTAATACGCACTAGCATGCGGCATAATCGCAAGGTAGTCCAATCACGCCGGGACGCTGACTGCTGAACACATTTTTTTCCGACCTCCTGCGACATCCGCTCTCGTAAAAAAAATGCTTGAATAGTATGCATTTTTTCCATTGATTTCTATGTCATTCTAAATGCAGATATATTTTCCAGCAACCTGCTCAGAAATATCCTTTAGCATATTGACTTGATAACAAGTCACGTCTTCTTCAGATCTTATACTCGAAGATATTGTATTTTTTGGTTTCAGGACCGGTTTCTAATTCCCGAATAATTCCGAGTCTGATCAACCGTCGCATTTCCGTTTAGAATTAAAAATCTAAGATCTTTACACTTTTCATGTAAAGACAGCACGTTCATTAAGTCAGTGGATTCGGAGGTCCGTCAGTTTATGGACGTATTCGTATACTTATTAAAATAGGCCAAGTTAAATTCAGCTTCACAGATAATTTGAATTTCCGCGTCGTGTATGCAGAATAATATTTGCTTACTGAAGACTGGCCCCATTAGCGAAGGGGTGTACATGACTCTCGGCCTCATTATTTGATTAGCCGCGTCCGATTATTACGCAAAAGTATGGCATGAACCTGGAAATTATATCTTGACTTCACCCGCTGGTCAGTGGAAAAAACAGCTAACGAAGGGCCAAGGCGTGAAATGATATAGCGCAGAAATGTAGTTTCCGCAAGTTGCATCTGCTAACGGTTGCCCAGTCCCTAAGTTTACAGCACTTGGCTTAATGGACGCACTTTCATCGTGATGATTCACTCACTAACTTATAACGTTATTGCTCGCCAGCCTGGAGACGAGGAACTTACTCTGTTTGTGGGCCTATTAGTCTGGCGGGCCGCGTAAAGTCCTGACTCACAGGAAGTGATTCGAATTTCTACATTGCCCAGCCAGAATGGTAGGTATTTAATGGAGACCAGCATCATTGGTGGATGAGTTGTCGGCCCCGCCGTTCTCAAAGAAATCACCTCCAAGTGAATCATTTTTAAGTATACGGTAGGTCACACTCGAGACCTGTATCTTAAAAGAGTCAAATGCCGCTGAGTTACGTATGAGAAAGCCATGCTGCTGAAGTTACAGTACCAACACTTGCATCGCCAGTGCCCCAACGTGTGTGCATTGGTCTGTGAGCGCTTGCCCCCTCTCCCTGGTGTGTGTTTACGGAAGCCAGGTTTTGTGAGTGCAGCACACGCAGAGGTGCTGTCTCCAGCTCTGCCAGCCACCTCTCACGATCTCAGCATCAGTTATTTGAACGGTTCGGACAATCGACCGCTGCCCTCGGAAGGAAGTGGAGACTGAGGTTGACTCTTAGGGCGTTTTCCGCACTACAAAAATCTGAAGCGGTTAAGGCTAGCACGGCCTGCTAGAAGCTGTGACCAAGAAGATTACCAACTGACAACTTAACTCATACCTCGCATTCAGTTCAGTGTATGTGCGTTGAATGGTCTACAGGTGGACTGAGAATCAGACTGCAATGTCTCCCGCTTACTTTGACCTCTGTGTCACGCTCGCTCAGGTGGGATCCGAGCCGCCCCCCTCCTTCTTGTCTTTTAACAATCTAGTCGCTTGCGCGAAAACCAGGGGTTTGGTAACGCGTCTAGGTGCTGTCATCTTCACCCACTCCCAACTCAGTTCTCCTTGGCTCTGTCATGACACAGAGCCTAGCTGAGAGAGTATGGTAGATGCAACGCTAGTCACCGCCTCTGCCTCCATCCCGCTACGAGGCACTTAGTGGGCATCGTCGGAATCGACAGTTAAACTGTCACGGGCATTCGCCCTGCAGACTGTTAGTTGATTTAAAGCGTGTTTGCAAGACATGCCTTTATTGGCTCACCAATACATGCAGCAGTAGATGATCAAATTAGGTTCGCAGGTCTTTGTATGTACCGCATATCTGGTGGTGGCCGAGGGCGTCGTCAGGAGGAATGAATCGTCGGCATGAGGGTATTCTCTCCACACGCAAAGTTTCGATACATTAGTGGATTAGAAAATAACCGGAGAGGTGGGCGACTGAAATTGCCATTCTGAATTTACTTTCCGTGGCCAACCAGTCATGTTGCCACTCTAGATCTGGCAGACCCGGTGTTGGACCAGATGTCAAATGAACCACCAGTTTGATCTTTGGAGCAGTGGAGACACTTCCTGTCGGCTGTGGTCAAAAAATGTTCAATGCCACACATAGAGAACGCTCACTTATCTATTTCGTTTGCGTAAGTGAATAGCGATTCCCACCTTTTTGTCTAGGAACTTCAGTCGCTTGTACTCTTGAGCGATATTGTAGACATCAGCAAGCCCTACCTAGTCTCATGTGGCACAATATTTATAAATGAACCAGGAATGTGTCCGTCTCCTCGGAAAAAAACTGCTAGATGTCGGGGCGGGACAGAGCAGGCCAACCAGATTTCCAAAGCAGAGACCCGGTTGTAGCCCAGCAGGTGTCCGGTCTGCTGTTAAACACTTCAGATAGTGCACCAGAGAAATGGTTCAATTCAAGGACAAGTATAATGATAGGCGAAAACATTCAATGGGACGAAAAAACCCACTTGCTTTAAGAAAACCCAAAACATCAAAGCCTTATCTCCAAGCCAAAACTCTGGCAGTAAACTCGGGACAACTTTGCAGCCGTAAATTCAGGAACACACGGCTCCAGAAAAATAAACAATCTATTAGCAGTAATAGGCTTTTTTTCATCCATGGGGTCCAGCAGTGGCATAAATTGCGCTCTTTTCTGAAAACCCGCACGGCCACTACGACCACAAAATGTTATCCGATGGCAAATCCTTTGTCACCAGCCGCACAGGGATACCTTATCGTAATTTTCAGCCCAAATGCGACCAGACGTTTACGGTTACCAACTGACAGAAGAAAAAAGTGAACATCGCAATTGTACATTCACATTTTGGCCTTGGGCTCTGTGTCTTTCAGAATGTAATTTAAATAAGTTGTTTTGCGCGTTCTGAGTAGTTCCAAGTACTTTTAAAAAATGCAGCCGTTTAACGACCCCTGCTGCCTGCCTGCCTTGCAAGGCCGTGAACTGACATAGGTTTTCTTTAGCGTATACGTGAAAGGCCGGCCGTTGGGTTCCGGTCAAATACTGGCGCAGCTTTAATAATATCGCCTGACAACGCACTAGGCTGATCGAATAGAGGCAGACTCATTGTATTTGCTAAAAGCCAGTCTAAGAGTGTTTACAAGTGTCTTAACTATTGGTTTAAACTCCTCTTGCAATGTACCACTTGTATTATACCTTTGGGAGGAAGTTAACCTATACGTTCTCGGGTCACTCTGGCATGCTCTCTTCACAGAACTGGCTTCAATTCAGGAAGTTTGATGAAAAGCAGACACACTGGGAGTCATTTCTGAACCATTTTCTGACTGTTAAGGGCGTCCGCTAGTGGGATAATTAACTGTGTCACATACTCCAGTTGCTTCTCTGGGCCGTAATACTTATATCGAACGCAACCGGTCTTGTGAAGACAGGAGACTTACCTGACTAGCTGTCAGGAAATGCCGTTCTGACTGAACGCGGGAATAAGGAGTCCGTTACTGCAAATGATATTGCGCTTAGTTCTGGGAAGTACCCATTCACTCGTTCTGACTCTTTACCTCTAATCCTGACACCAATCTTTACCCAGCCAACCATTACTCTAACACGGACCCCCTGGAATCTGGCGCAGGGCGAGGAGGCGCAAGAGGGGAAAACCACATTCCCAAGCCCTACCGTAGGCTGTTCTTGCGAGTCAGGGACTAGTCGTTGTTTCCTGAATTCTCTTGAGCAAATGAACTTTGGACGCCCTCTCAAATAAGCACCTGCTGAATAAGCGATAAGTCTGCCGTAAAACATCTGCTTCTCAAATTGATTTCGTATGACTACGATAACATTGCAAGCCAGCGTTCCCAGGCTAAAAAATCCCAACCATTAGATTTTTCCGAAGGCGATATAGCTTAAAAAACTAACCAATCGTTAAGAGAGGACTGGCTACGCTACTGGGAGCCAAAAGCCGTTTCCTGCGATCACTTATGAGTCTTGTCCTAAGACCACTGTACTATTGTATGTGCTTGACTGCCTGTGTTAGTTGCTTTAACCTAATCTTTATACTTTTGTTCTCGATCTTCATCCATCATTTAAACATCGAAAGATATCCCTTAACCGTTCAAACTTTCACGATAATTCTAGCAAGCATTACTGAGATAACATAATTCTGTAATTCTGAGGTGTTGCATCAGTTTCTTCCCTTTGTGGCTCCACTAGAAGTCCTTGAAGGGGGATTTGAGCTCGGGTATTTGAATTGGCTGCGACTTTGTTTTTCTGGCCCTGACTTTGTAACTTTTGGAATGACTCCAATCTTAATAAAAGAAAGGAAGTTAACGTTTCGACCGAACATTTGTGTATCAGAGAATTGTGGCGTATGAACAAGGCTGTTTCTTTCATTATGGAGTCTCATTGTAGTCTCCACCGCATAGATGCGTCCTGTCATTTTTTAGAAGCCCGTGAACAGAGGATTTCCGTATCCCCGTTTCGTCACAAAGCGGTATTTGTGCAGTCTGTTCTAAATTATTTCATCACTTTTCTCTAGATAATCTTCGTCTTCATACTTGGAAGATTCATCGGCTCTATTTAACAGTAACGAAGTTTGGCGTGTGCTTCTCTGCTGATCAGCCCTTATTAATGGAGTTCCAGTAGTCGAGTTATTGCTTTAATGAATCCTTGGATATAGGAAATGACCAAAAAGACATGTCAGTATGTGATTATTTGTGTGTTGGAAGTGTGCTTGCTTGCAATGTGCCATAGCCATGTAACTGCGCATTGGATAGTAAATTTCTTGCAGCCCAGGTCGAAAGGAAGTTCTTGGAAGTATCTTTTCCGATCCCCGGGGCTATATACACTTTGCTTTTGCCTCGCCATGAAACAGATCGCAATATAGGCTTATTTAGGTGGGACATGAAAACGTCGAACACTCCAGTAGTGCTTGACATGGCGTCCTAGAACGATCCACATGGTAGCTGTGCAGGACCAACACGGGGACTACATCAGCTTCTGGCAGGCGTTATCGATAATGCGCACTCATAACAAATGCCAACACTGATGTGTGGTGATGCGTCTAGCTGCCGGCTGACGCCGCGACAGTTAGGATCTGTGCCCTCCCCCTATTTTATATTGCTGTCTGAAATCCTGGTTCAGTGTTTGTCGTGGACCAGGGGATGTGGTGGTGCGCCCATATTCGGTTTTTCGCTGTGTTTGCCACCTGCGACGTCTCCGACATTCGGTCTTCTTGACGTGGTCACGACACTGGACATAGGTGAAGGAGGTGGAGAAAGTGCGGTAGATGCTGCGTAAGACTGCTACCACTATGAACTAGTTCACGCGCAAGTCATTGTTCCTTTTCTCACCCTGCTGTGGGGCACACGGTAGACATCGTCAAAATCGACGGTTGGACTGCCAGTGCTTGACATGCCGTTGGGTGTAGAGTCGAAGCTTCAACGTCTCAAGCCGGTCTTCAGACTGACTTTCCTCGCCGTAAAACGTTCACTATGTCTGCTTTATTATACATGAGAATTTGCTCCTCTTTCCTGACAGATCAAAGACAGAGATCGGGCTTGGGCTGTCACCGTGTCCAACAAATTTGGGCTTCACAGCCAGGTACACTCACTGACAATGTCTGTTCCGGAAGCCGTGTACTCTCAGATCGTTACGTACATAACCCATCCTGCAGCATAGGAAATCACACCTGTCAGCCATTATGGGTTTTTAGCACGAAACACAATGTAGGCTAAGGAAGGACTGATGGGTCACATAACTAGCCTGCAATAGTTTACGTCTAAACCAGAAAATTCGGGGACGGACGCCCGGCCGCCTAGGTCGTCTGGGACACTTCGGCAGGCAGCAGGTCCCAGAGAATCGCTTGAATACGCACGCATAAAAGTAGACAAATTAAGCGTCCAGTGAATAAAGTTCCCTCCGCAAATCGCTGACTAGACACTTGTCGTACTAGAAATTAAATATAAGGTGGCCATGTGGCCAAACCGGCGCCGTATCATCGGTCGTCTACATCCAGTATCTTCTAAGCTCTATAAGTTGATCCTACTTGTAGAAGCAAAAATCAAATTTCTTTGAAGTAATGTCTGAAGACGAATGAAAACTGTGGATCGGCAAATAATGTCGTCTCTGTCATGTACCTAGGCTTTCAAACTGAAGGCTGTTCTGAACTGTGGGAATCTGCAGCGTATACGTCTCATCAGTCAATCGCGAAATTGAATTCGCACTTTTCGAAATATGTTTTTGTGTCGAAAACTATTTGCGCTGGTTTTCCATCTTTTCAGTCCTTTACAGACTGCTTTTGTGTGCGTTTTGAGGGGAATGTTCGGGGCTAACATTTACTAATTAAGGGTTGGGAATTCGCTTAAGGAATCTCGCCCCTAGGCACGGAACTATAGAAGCAAACCATCGAACTGTCCATTATTTGTATTAAGACGCTTTTCAGTCGAAAAATAGCTAGCTTGTGATTCACTAACGCTTGGACCATTTCATGCAATTCGCATAACTATAGCCACCCCTTCAAGACAGAAATTTGAAATTCCTGCTTTTTGTCCAGCAATGTGTGTGCGGCTTCTAAATATTAGAAATAGGTAAATTCGATTTAATGTATGGGAAAGTATGTGAGTCAAGTATGTAGCACAGAGAGATGGAAGACTGGGATTCCCGCAATGAAGGAGATAAAGTCCGTATGACTTCTTTCATCAGGTTTGAATTAACTATTATGTTTTAATTTAACGCATTGGAGACACCTTTTCATTATTATCTGAATGACGTTCCAAAAATTGCCACACACTAGCTAGTCCGCAAATGTACACTCAGATCTGCTACTGGCCTCGCAAGATCTAGGCAGACAGGGAAGAGCCCCCGTCGAAGATTGGAACAAAATGTAATAAAGATCCAAAGGACCTTCAGTTCGCGTTTTTTATTTTCCGCCTAAAGTCGCTGACCTGGCGGGGATTAGCAAAAAAACAATGAGCCGTTCATAAGCTGCCTACTGAGTGGAACACCAGGTGAACCACCTACGCAGACTACTTTAGCATTTGTTATCGTAGCCATATGTCGAGTAAAATGCACCTAATTGTGAAGTGATAAACACAAATGTTCAGTGACCAATCTCATGAAATTTTGACAGAAAGTGTATCACCGATTAGGAAGGGCTATTTCAGCGGAGTTGTAAGGTCGATTAACATGCGGCAGAACCGCAAGATATTTCAGAAAACAAATTTTTTAATACACCTCTTTTTGACCGTACGTTGAAACCGCGCTCGCAAAAAATGAATAATTATGTAGCGTGCCTTTTTGGCGATTTCCGATACCCTTATAAATTTAAATATATTTGCTGGAATACACTATCAAAAATAACGTTTTTTGTAATCCCTGATTAGCAACGGACGTGGTTTACGAATTTTATCCTCAAAAAAGATAGCATGCGACTTGGAAATGCTTCTCAGCTTTTTAATAACTTTGAGCCCGATTGACCATTTCATTCGCATTTGGGATTTTCAGTCTGCAAGCTGTGCGCCCTCCGTTCAAGGCAAATAATACATTTGTTTACGTTTTTAAGGAGGTAAGACAGATGGCTCATAAAGTTTTTAATGGATGTGGACTATGTTATATACCTCGCGAGGAACAATAACAAATGGACATATATGCTGCTGTGTGAATGGACGCGTCATGGTCATAAAAGAATTATTTTCAAGTCGGAAGCTAGTCATTCTTCGAGTATGAAATTTAAATAAGACGCAACTTACTGCCTAATCTGTACATGAAAGGATATATCTTGGGAAAAATTGTGGCATTAGGCTGGACGATAATTAAACTTTCAATTTCACTTGAACAATCCTTTTTATTCAAAAACGGTTAATATTTTAAGAGATTGGTTACTGACTGCAGATGGTTTGCTTACGGGCATTAATTTCGTTTGAGATTCAAAAAATGAAGTTCCTCAAGCGAATATCTTACTCTCGTTGTTAACAAGGCCACGCTCGGAGATGGAACTCCCCTTAAAATCACGTTTACTCCATATATTTAAAAAAAAGACCAAAGGCACGAGTGAAGCAGAAATTGAGTACACCATCAAAATTTGAGACCGCTTAATCAGGTGCACAGGTTGTTGCACTGACTTGCTTTGTGCGAAAGAAGGATAAAGAAAAAAGTGAAAAAGTAGGGAACACATGACTTCCCAGTGGTTAACCGATTTGGCGCAGTGGCATTATTTAAATAAAAACACTAAAGCCAAGCCACACAGAAACTTGCTTGGGGCTTCCAGAAACCGCTCTGACGTAAGGTTAATAGCGTAACATAGTGGTCGACTTCTGATTTCTCGTAGCCTTCCTTTATCATTTCTCCTACATATACTGCCTTTTCTTTCCGGTGTCCTAGTTACACAGATAACTCAAGTCTTCCACCCATAAAGACTTTTACATGACGGTTTAAGGTAAACTCTATGCGTATGAGGGATACGGATCACTAAACGTGTGTTCGGTTTTCTTCCCGTCTATCGGGACGCAAAAGTTTCGAAATTTGAAAATAAGTATTCACGTTCCATTTGCTTTTTAAGAAAGGAAAGAGGAGACTGATCAAGCAGCTTACTATTTGTACAGTTTTTGAGTTAAAATACTTATACTTGAGCCCATCATCAGAGAAAAAACAAGCGATAGTTTTGTAAGTAAATAAATAAATTGTGTTATTCAGTCCCAATTAGGAAATTTCCATAGTAAGTAAAAATATATTTTCGAGTGAATTTAGGAAGAAGTAGATAAACAGTGTACAATGTTAAATTAGTGTTTATAAAACAACCAACCCAGTAGGAAAAACGGTCGGCAAACACTGGGAAAACTTCTTGAAGTTCGGTTGAAAGCAGCAAACAGAATGTAATTTGAGTAGTGTTTTAAGGAAAAAATGCATGTGGGACAGGACTGCCTTGTAGATGAGAGGATTTAGGAGTTCGAAACGTCCCTCGTTCAGAAGGAGTTTCCATATCAGGTGAGGCTGTTCGTTGCAGATGCAGTCACAACATTTTCGGGATGACAGCAGAAGCAACCGTCAAGGTGGAAGACAGTAGGAGCCCACAGCGATCGGCCACAGTCCGCTTACAGTCCGAGCAAGAGGGGACATTAAAGGTTGCGAGGATCATCAAAGCTCGAGGAGATGACACCATGATACTTTGTTGACCGACCAAATTTCCAATAGGTGGCCAGGACAGAGAAATCAGCTGTGCTCGTCAACAGACTGTCTGGCGATGGCATTAAAAGCCACAAAAATCGTCGTTTCAGAAAAGGGCAAATAATAGGAGTGGATTTTACAGCCAGATAAAAACAAGGGGTTGTAAAAATGTTAGTGAAAGTTACCATTTGAACAAGCACGGCATTATTATCTGTCAATAGATCACTGGGAATTGTTTTCAAAGTTCAGGAGCCGAATGTCCAAGAAGGAAACGGCTAATAATAACTTTATGCTTTCTGAGGTAAGAGGCTTACGTCATCTCAACTAAAAAGACTATTTCAAACGGGGGGCGTTTAGGCATTGACTAAATACGGTGGCGGAAAAATCATGGAGAAATTACACGTGGAATAAGACCGACTTATCGGAGTGAGAGCGTCAATTCGCGGGACACCAGGGTTAAAGTTAATGCGAAACCGGAAGCAATACCAGCTTCGAGTCCCCTACCTTATAAAAACATAACTTTTGTTAACTGGTGTCATATATTTCTAAATGATTTTTAATCAATCAAAAATCAATGCCTCAGATATGAAGATGATTGTGCAGGAATCTGTGTGCGGACGCAAAATCAGAGCCCGGGCTTTGACACGCATGCAAAGTCTTCTGCAGTTGCTGCCTGATTAGTCAAAGTGGCTGTCTAATTAGTAAGAGATCACTATAACTGTTTTTGTTTTGTTGCTTCTGTACTCTCCGATGATGGACTCCTCGGCGAGCTGAAGTTTTCAGAAAGTGAACAAGTTGTCCCAATACTCTATCGGCTACCTTTTTATTTACTTCTATTAGGACGACGGTGGTTAACACATATAAAACATGAATTTCTTTGGATACCATAAACATTTGGCGCTCTCCTTATGCTCTCTGAGGCATAACCGAGTAGTCTAAGGACTGTGCAAGTTCCTGCGAATAGTTGTGGAACGAAGAGAAACACGCAAATCAGAATACAATTCAACAAAAACATGCTACACGGTTAATCCTAAAAAAATCAAAAGAGCTTATCTTTTTTCACTGATTTTACATTATAGAACTGATTGGAATTCCAATATTAGATGCCAATTATTAAAGACTCCAGTCAAACTTGATGCCTTCAAGGTCTACTTTAGAGCTTTATGAATTGTCTGTCTGGTAAGAGGGAACATATTAAGCACAAATTGAGTTCTTAATGGCTAGGGGATACTCTTCTCACGTTCAAGTCGGGTCCCATAAGCAGTCCCACAATATCCTGGCACTGGAGATCTCAAGTCTGCATACAACACATTAATAATGTTGCGAATCCTTAAAGCAGTTCACGGCTAGGCAGCCATTTAAGTCTTTAAAAGGTCTAATGTATTTGAAGAGATGCCTTGGCTAGATTGCATACGTCCCCTCAAGCACGAGGATGATAGCAAATGTTTTCATTTTTACAGCGCATAGCAATCAGCAACAAAGCCCTCATCAAGGAGGGTGAATTAAAGTGCGCCTCATTTGATGGGAAGGCTTCCGTTCTATTCAAAAAACTCGGACGCCGGAAACCAGAGTCCCTTTACCTTATCCTCTTTGATGACCTCCTCATGGTGACCAAGCGTAAAAAGTGAGTTTTACTTCACCATGCGTTTAACGCACACGTTGTTTTGCCAGCTCCTCTGGTGTAGTCTATTTATGGAGGACAAAAAAGCATGCGATTCAATTAACAAAAACTTAAAGTAAAAAGCGAAACAGTCTTTTAGCTAAAAAGGCGGCTTGAATGAAGTTGTTAAATTGACTGGCAAGGACAATAATTACAGGTATAGTCGTGCATGCTAATATGTTTGGCTGCGTATGGGGAATATCATAACCACTGGAAAAGCGATACTCACTTAATATGTATATTTTAATATTTTTAATGCCTTCATCCCTTTTGCATCTTATGTCTCAAATTTAACGTCTTAATGCGTGAAATCGAAACGTCTGACTATTAAACCTCATGTTTCAGCGGCTAACAGCTTTTTTGTTTACAATAAAGTACAAATTCAAAATTGCTTGAAAAATAAATTCATTTTATCTGTTAAATATAAAAATACCATCTCAGACTTAACCTCCTATAAGATTATTTTTCCTTCTAAATTTTTATCAGTGACTGCATACATTAGGTTCTAACGTTGTTTACATCTTTTCATGCGGCTTCCAGACCCCATACTCTGGATTCTCTCAAAAATAAATACATCTGCCTCTCCTCGTGTACGTTAGGATACTCGCTGTAGTTTATCCAGTATTAAGTGCAGGTGGGTCTTTTGTATGTGTGGTAAGCAATATTCAGAGCTTTGGGGGGGTAGCCTACTCCAGTACTCATGTGAATGCTTCAGAAATTCATACAGTTAAAAATTTATTTGAAACCAAACTATCTTCTTATTTCGAGCACAGTATGAAAGAAAATCGTAATTTCCCTCAGAATTAACAATCATGCCTACTTTTGAGCACATTTTCTGGGGAACCAGATCGAATTAATATAGATCTTACTTTAAAAAAATCTTGTTTCTTGGTAGCGATTTTTTGAACAACTCTATACAGGTGATTACAAATATGCCCAATAACATCTATCATGAACCTATGTATGAATTCACTATTTGTCGTGTCGCCTACTGAACGGTTTCACAAATTCATTTAAGTCGCCCTTTACGTATGAAAGTATTCACTATGACCTAACTATGAAAAACTCGGTGCCCGGTGGGATTCGAACCCATGACAGCAAAGGGATACTTTGGTACAGCCAACAATTTAAGCATCCGAGTTACGAGGCCCCACCGGACGACGGAACTTTAGTCACCTTTGGGGCAAGTTTTAAAGTATATTGAAAAGGTTCCGTATGTGTTTCGTCATTTTAAGTCTACATGATAATTACTAACATTTTGAGACTTGCTTTAGATTCGTTGTAGCAGTACCTAATTTTTCACAAGCAAATTTAGAAACATTTTCATTTGAGAAAACTTCTTTTAGTGCTCAAGGACAACAGAGGCTTAGCGTGGAATTACGACTGTTAATGGAAAATATACCATAAATCGTCATCTTAATCTCCCTTCCATACTAATTACCTTCCCAGAACATTGTTTGTTCATCACCCTAGGTCGGTGTCAGTAGCCAGAACAGAGTCTTGCTAATTCATGCCTGAAACCAGGAGACATCAGTAAACACCATTTCCGCGTGACTTTTAAACCTAGTTGGATTCTGCCAATGTGTTTCAACACACATATATCGTTATTTGGTCAAGTTGGAGATTTGAAAAAGCGCATACCTTTATTGATTTTCATGATGTTGCACATAAGATATCGTTAATTCTCAGTGCATGCTCTTGTTCACTTTCTACTTTGTCTTTACGAAAGTAATGTCATGCATAAACATGTTCCGCCCAGTCAAATACGTTGGAAGCCCAGAAATAGAAACTGCTACGGTGCATGCTTACTAAAGGACTACCGCCAGGTCCGCTGAAGGCAGGACAGTAATTCCAGGCTGTCAGTCTACAAACAGTTCTGCTCAATCTATGTGCCATCGTGTGAAAATATTCAGTATTTCTGATCTGCATGCTCTGGCAGTCACCCGTAATTTTCGTCGTCATGGTCCTTTTTGCCTTTCATAGAGTTCACAGAGAATAAAAACAAACGTCTACAAGTTCGGGCTACTGTAGTCGGTGCAAAGTCCAAGATTATAGCTTTCGCCCCCCCCCCCAGTCTAGTTGGCATGTTTCTAACTCAAGTACAATTAAGTACTTCATTTGTATGCAAAAAGAAACCCTGAAGGAGCTTGCATATTTTCAGGCTGATAGAATTCGTTGTCCTTGGCTAGTTGATGCCCATATACGAAGCCTGTCTCGTCTGTTTGTCTTTAGGGAGTAGATTGCATTACGTCGTCAGGATGAAAAGTGAATCTTTGTTTCCGTTGAACGCATCATCTTCGACTGAATTCGGTCATGCAGAAAGTAATCTTCTTTAAAAGACATGGACGTACTGACGTGAATAACTTGTTCAGTAGATGAAAATAATCGTTTCTGCTGCACATAACATGCGCATGTTTTTTGGGTAATCTTGTACGAACGGTGGCGTCTCTCTCACAATTTCCAGGTTTCTTGCTAACTTTGCAAGTCATTTAAAAGACCAAACTTATTAATCTCAGCAGCCAAATGCGCGAATCCGTACAGATATAGAATAAACCAAGAAAAATTGATTTATGACTCCGTCAACCTGGCGCCATCAGACAGCGTACACAATTTACTTGTGCCTTCCGCACTTTTAAACGAGAAGTTGCGTTTGACTTTCACATAGTTTTGCGGCAGTTTGTGGCTGTCGCAGACAGGCGGCGGACTTGAGCTAGACAAATAAACTTACATTAGTCTGCCGTCCGTAGGCAAAGACTGTTTTAATGCCCATACGTGGACACGTTTTAGGTTGTAATTCCTTGTGACTCCATGCCACATTCGTACAGACCCTCCCTTATGTGCCTCCCCGTCGCCAAACAACCTTTCCCCAATTAACAAATCCTCTATAATCGTTACTGGCTTGAGACTGCCTTATGTGCGCGGCCGCAACGGATAAACGGGTCTTGGCTGTAACCTCTGCGCCGGCAAAGCTAATGCATATTTGTTGATTTACCTGATGACACTAGTGCTTCCGAAACACTTTGAATAAGAGGATAGAGGACGGTTAAAGACTTTCTGAATCGAACCTGGCGATACGTCGTGCAATGCATCAGAATATAGGCGAAGAACTTCTAACGATCTAGCTAGTCGCATTTCGGCCCATGCTGTTTGAAAATGGTATTAGCATGCATTGTGAACGGAACTATGGTCCCTCAGATATAGGTCGCATATCCAATCCACCGGAAAGAGTAAAATTAAAGTCACTCATGTGAACATGACAGATAGTTGAGTCGTTAGCTTTGGATCAGGCATTAGTACTGGTGAGCTGTAATAGTGGTTCAATTCAAATTAAGGAACCTGTCTGCAGGTGGTCAGTGACTGATCTTCTGGTGGCTAACAAGAGGTTTGGTGCGTATTTGACCGGGTGACTAATGTTTCATGGCACGCATTCTTCGAGTGACTAGTGACTTACCTCGTCTCTTCAATCAAGGTTTAGACAAACACCTAGGGCTTTAAACGAAGTCCACCGCCAGCCGACATGATGTGGCATTCCTTAAAGTAAGGATCAAGTCTAGTATATCAGCAAAGAGGACAGCAAGCGTCATCCACCATACCTTATCGAGCATTGCTGACGGATTTCTCGTATGTCTCATTTTTCGGAAGCACTCGACCTGAAGCCACTGGTCAAAGTTTAACTCTTGGTGGCCACTCCGTTGAGTAGATGTTTGGTACATTAGTGCGCCTAACATGTTTTTCCTGGTTTTTCCTTTGCTTCCAGTCAGAGGTTTCCTAGGCTTATATATACCGTTTGGTGTTAAATCTCTTACCTTCTCCACAGGCCCTTTTGTCTTCAGTACCTGAATCGTAATCATCTTAAACTGTTTTGATTGTTTTGTGTTTATTATACTACGATCGCGGTGGTAGAATTGAGTCAGGTCTCCCTTGGAAAACATCGACTAGTCTTATCTTGTACTTATGCTTTTGTTAGACACATGACTTTAAGCGCGCGTCTGTCAACGCGATTAAGATTTGAAATGACGTTTTTTCTACCCTCTGTCAGGGTGGATTCAGACTACAAGCGCCCCACGTCAACAGTTCACCCTTTTGATTGGCTATGTCCTCAGGCTGTCATGCTCACTGGGGACCCCCACTGGACAGCCTGAGTTACTATATAAAAGTCGAAACAAACTCATGGGTGCATTTGAAGAATTATTTTTAAGCTAAGTTAATATCACTTAGACCAAGGGTATGGGTGTCCGTGGATCAACTCGACTTTTCGAAACACCAAGACATCGATCTCAAGTGGGAAGGAGTTGCGAAAAGACGACCAATTGCTGAGTCGCAGAGTCGGCGAGCCAAATGTACCAGAGTTTGACCGACAAAGACGATGGGCAGTTGGGTCGTGGTCATTTCGTATCCACTACCGCAAATTATACTGCCGAATAACAACAACTACTGAATACTCCGCTGAGCTATATAGGCTTACAGTGCAAACGTAGCCCAAATAAAAGTCAAAGCAGCATCGCAGAACCGACAACTGACTTATACACGTTTTTTACCGCATTTTGTCCAGAACAGGCTCAATTTTTGATAATGTTGGCTACGAATAAATGTCTGGGCCCGATTTCTGCCGTTGAAGAAGCTGGCCGTTTCGATCACATGAGGTGTCGACTGTTAGACACCTTTTTATTTCCATGCAACCAGGCGTCTAAACAGCATTTACTGGCACTCAAAATAAACCTTTTCCTTGGGACTTTCGCAACACATGCCGACGACGCTGCCACTGGTAATTTTTTCCTCCTCCCTCCAGTCGACGTCAGATAGCGCAGTCACATGTGCGGGGTGGGAGTCAGGTCTTCCGCAACATTGTTTCCCTCAAAGACAGACGGACATTACTTGGCAGTCTTTTCTAATAGTAAAAGGGACGTAGGAAAAGTGAAGGGGAACGGCACACAGGCTTGCTTCACAAGGAACGGGTTTACTTAAAATCCGATCAGTATGCTATTTAAAATTAGATCCAATTTTGTTTTTAGATAGCAAGCTCAGTAAATAATCGAATCTTGTGCAAATACGAGGTCTTGAAGACATTATATTAAGTAGGAAACCTCTGGCAATTAAATACAGAAGTATGTTGAAAGGACGTTCACCGATCGGATTAGGGAAACTGCTCGTCCTGTTCTGCATTGGGGCTCCACAAACGGTCGCCCATTAACGTGTAATATAGACAGCGATTACTGACAACAATGGCACTGACTAGGATTCCTCGCAGTGGTCTGCCCGAATGATGGTGCACTAGGTGAATGCAGGTGATTTGCTGCGATGTAGGGCCGAACTCTTTGTATTCAACGAGAACAGAGCAAAGAACAACGCAAAGGGAAAGTGGCGTTTCGGGATGAATCCATTTTCCGATTATATATAGTGGTT
>CACRXP010001278.1:69832-79936 GCA_902702965.1 Spirometra erinaceieuropaei
CTCCAGGTCCATGCCAGTGGGCGGGGGAGGACACATTAATCGAAACCTGCCACTCCTACTCTATGTGTACCTTGCTGAAGGGCAAAATGGGACCTGCAGTGAGCTCTGCTTCGCTCCGACCGAGAAGTATGTAATTCTATTCTTGTTCCTTTCAACAACAAAAGATGACTTAGTACGGGAGTAAAATATTTTTTGCCATTTCGAAAGCTACGGCGCCTCCAGACACATCTTTGGTTTTGCCTCAAAGAAGACATTATCGATTGCAGGCAAGTTGAAATGGTGCCCGGACGAAGTTCCTCAATTTTTCAAACGAAATTAAACTCGCGAGATGTGTTTATGTCACGAAATGTTAGCCGAAATTCTGAAATGCTTTTAAACTGAGGAAGGATTACTCAAGTGGGGTTGGGAAATTGATTAGCACGTGGCATAATTCTAGGGTATGTAAGTCACGTCAGAATGCCGACTTTCCAACGCACTTATTCCCTGCCGCTTAACAAGCCATAAGAGATAAAAGTGACTTCTTATGCAGTATAATTTTCTCCTTCGATTTCCGATATCTGTAAAACCTCAAATATACTTTATAGAAAACATTATCAGAAATAATCTTTCCTATAGACATGTGGTAGCAAAACACGTTTTTTGAATTTTTAATCGGATAAAGGGTTTTTTGATGTTAGAATTTTTGCAATTATTGAACTATATAGGGCCGTGAAATGTCTTATCTGACCGTCTGTTAATGTTGAACATAAAATAGCAACATAGTTCGCATCCCTGTTAAATTTTTATGATCCATTTTTGGTATCTTCTTAATGGTACAGAGACATGTACCATTTTCCATACATGAAAGTATGCAGCTTGTAGACTGTTTCAGAGTTGCGAAAATCTCCTTGTCAATATTTGGAAGACCAATTGTCGAATAGCCTCACTGACAAAGACAAAGGGGACTTGAATGGCCATTTCTGGATTTTAAGCCGTCGCTAGCCACCGATATTCCCCTCTAACATTGTTACTGTACCCGATTGCAACCTGTAGGACGGTGCGCTCGTGGCATAATGGCTAGAGCGTTGGGATCCTAACCAATAAGTCACGAGTTCGAGCCTCGTTGTTTCCACAACGCGGGGTTGGATATGGTTGATTGGTGAGGGCTAACAGGACATTCCAGCCTCCCTTGTCGTCATCCGTAGTGCAATTTAGCCTCTTTTAGGCGCTGCTGTGCGGCTGCCGGCGGGGTTCTAGAGGAAGTTTTAAGGCACAACGCGTCAATTGAGTTCCGCAACGCTATTGGCACGCGTCCCCTTACCATTACTAACCGGCGAGCATACATTTGCCTTCAATAAATCCTCATCAGGCCAGTACAATTTTTTGAGGACTGGGTCGAGAAATACATGTCGGTGATTAGAGAAATCGAGTGCAATTCGTGTTTAAGCACAGGCCGACTGCGGGAACATGGAGAGAGTCATGACAGGGGGGTGAGAGCGGAAGGGCGTGGAGAGTTGTACGCGGTTAATCGACCTTTGACTGCGGTAAGCGCGGTTACTAAATGAGGCTCTTCTGCGCCCACAAGACCGGCTTTTCTAACCTGATGGCGGCCGCTTCTGCTCTTGCTAACAGACGCCGGCCCAGTAGCTTAAGGTATCTCAATGGTACCTTATAAATCAAACGAAAGACTTCCTTGGGATCCACATCAGTACAAGAAATCATATTCTATGCATGTTTTCCATTAGAATTTCCGAATTTATAGTGATAAAGGAAATCAATTAATTAGTCATTTTTTGCCGAGTACAGATTGTACAGGCGGAAGAGATGGAGTGTAGTCAGAAGGCGGAATTCTAGCGTGGCTGAAATATTTTGGGATCAAGCCGCCCGATGATGAATATTACAACCCAACATAAGTGGTATTTCGTAATTTACTATGCATTTCATAATCTAAGATAGCATTTTATGAGATCAGCCACTACTGCTAGTAGTGCTAGTATTGCCCAGGCTGGCTTGAATTCAGGAAGGTTAAACGCGCTCCGATTGACCCCGGACCCATCACAGACACACAAGCCGCAGGACTCTCATACGTGCCGGCATAGAGAAAGCAATCAATAAGCGGGACTTGTTGGGCGAAAGCTTTACCGGATCCCATTTCGAGTCTGTGGTCTGTGGTTGAGGCATGACGGATTGGCGTTATTGAAAAAGACAAAAATGGCCATTCTGGTCTTTCTTTTGATGACCATACCAGAGAGGTATTCTGTGTGCAACGTCTCAAAAATTGCCTTAGAAAGTGATTGCTGTGAGAAAGCAGCAAACTGCGAATCTAAAGTTCACACCTCTTGGTCCATCGAATGCGGTAACGTAATTCAGCATGAGGTACATGAGCATGAATCAATTTTAAGTGACATAACTCATGAAATGTCATTAAATTCCTAAGAAAACTCGTGTTATGCAGACGGCATACACCCCGTACCCCCCCCCCCCAAACTGCGACAGCCTTACAGAAGCGACCATTTTCCAAATTAAGATATCGTTTTGTTCGTAAATTATTATTTGCCAACTGAAAGATAGTTTAAGCGACAAATCGAAACGCAAAAGACTGCTGCATTTCAAGCTTAGTTAAGTTCAGAAGTTACAGGCGTACAGGTTCGCTGGTGTGTAGAAATAGACTACTGTCACAAGCGGTAGCAGAAGGATATCTTTTCGAGCGGTTAACAGAAACATAACCCTCCAAAAATATGTCAGGTATTCGGCATCGATCGATAGCTTTTTAGCAGAAGGTATCCTTCGCGTTTTTGCAAACACTTGACTGGTAATAGCGTTCATCGGTGAGCGCTGAACTGGCCTCTCGCAAAGTTGAAGACCATCCAAATCATCAGATGTCGACAATTTCATAAAGGTGCAATCGGTACAGCGTGTTTCTATAAGAAGGTGTCCCCACAAATGACCACCCGGTCACTTTCGCAAACTTGTCTGAAATTGAGATCTCATTGCAAAAGTAGCTGCGCTTTCAGAATGACTGTCAGTAACCAATATACCTCCTAATAAGTAAACAGCGTTCCGCAGTGGGTTTCTTACATAGCAGTGTGTCATCGCTTTTCTGCAGTTATAGGCCAAAATTTTTCTGTGCTCTTTCTAATTATGCTCAGAGGCAGAACTGACGGGCATTTGCTGTGAACAATCTAGACGGGCAAATAACGACATCATTTTAGTGTTTGACCATAGCAGTTGCCGTCTTCCTTATCCGCGGAAATTTTTGGTCTGTTTCGCTCCTTCCTAGGCTCTGTCCCATCCTTAATAAGTCGTCACAGAGTAACTTTACTAATGTTAAAAGTACTTGCTACCTTCTCAAGTAGCCAGCCCTTTTATCCTGATCTAAGTACCCATGCAAAGCCGACGGCAGACAGTCTCCCAGACAACTTAATTGCTCAGTCTGATACAGACTTTCGTGGTCGTTCCTTATGCATCTGTTTGCGCCTTGTGCTTCTCCGTGTACTAAATCAAACTGTCCTCAACCAAACCTATTATTGCAACACCATGCATTTGCATGCCAACATTTCCGAATCGAAATCTGCTTCGCAGTTGTGAAAAAGAACAATTTTCATCCCTGGTCTCACTTTATTTACGAGAAGACGAAATGCGTTGTTTCATCCCCAGAAGGCATTTAATGAGAATGTTTCCAGTGTGTGACAATGGCCCCTTACTATTAAAGGACGTGGAGGCAGGCGGCCCAGTTCAACAACACTCAACAACGTAGAAAATGATCTGGATATAAGAAAAATTGTTTCGGCCTAAGGTGTCGTGGTTTTATATAATGGACTAGCTATTAAAATAATTCTATCCAGCTAGAGGCCCTTTACGCCTCAAATGAGTCTAGTCGGCAAAAAGAAAAACGGCAATTTCACTACCTAATACTATTTCAAATTAAGGTAACAACATTTCGTGATTTGCTCGCTTACTGGATGTTTCGTTTTTACGGAAGAGTTTGTTATTGCCCGGAGATTATGCTTTCCTGCCCAATATACCTATTCCCATAGTAAGTCATGACAGCCTTCAAAACTGTTAATAATTACGACCGTGTCAAGTGCTGCGCAAACTCGAAAACACAAAATCGCGAGAAAATAATTGGCTCCCTCTAACGTGCGTGGATATATTTGGTGCTAATCCGTCTATGCAACAGTTGGCTGACGTGTGTTTTGTTTATTTATAGCGAAGATCGCTTATGTGTCCCCTGCGCATGATGCGGAAATAGGAACTCCCTGCAATATGTCGGTTCTGCTTTAAATCCCAGGGAAATTTAGATTAGTCTTAAGGCTGCGGCCGGGCATTAGTTCTAGGACCCTGGGGTACGTTACTTTCCCGGAATATAGCGACAGGGCGCCGGTATTACGAGGAAGTGGACACGAAGCTGATCATCACCACATTCGGCTGGATAAAAAGGCTCTGTTTTATCATGCTATAGTTCGTTTTCTCCTCATTAAAGCCAGAGCCTTTTATTCAGGGGACAAATTTTTACCCGAACTGAAGATAGTAATGACCTTTTCAATGTTAAGAATTTTCTCGACAGGGTAACTTTTGTCCACGTACATCTGCAGGTCTTATTGAATTGTCTCCAAGGTTTGTGAACGTCGGCTAAGTTATGATCAGCAAACCTCGCAGGCTGGTGTGCGCTGGCAGTTCTCCGGTGTTGTTAGCACGGTACTTGGTTCTCTGGCGGTAGATGCGCTTACGCTCTCGCTGGGCACACAGGTTGTGTGCATGACTGCCCAGTCATCCACTTCCGTTCCGCTGTTGGTCGCAATCCTGGTCAAGTATTTGTTGTGGAACAGGGGATGAGGAGTCGGTCGCCAAAGTATGGGTTTGACCGCACTATCCACCTGCGTCCTTGTCCCCTCCGGTCTTATTAACTCTGTTTTGACACAGGGTCCATGTAGGGAGGAGGGGTGAGCGCGGTAGATGCTGCGGAAGTCCCCTCTCCCTATAAACTAATTCCCTCGCAAGTCACCTTACCTGCTTCACCTTACTTTGGAGCACATAGTGAACACCGTCGGATGCGACGGCCGATACATCATTGGCGATTCCGTGGCCTGTATTCTAAATTCCAAAGCCAAATCATCTGTCGGTAAAATTTCTTAGATATAGCATGGATTGGAAAACCGGATTTCGACATAGTTGTTTTCGATTCTAAAGGTTTTTTATGCAACAGCCAACAGCACATATCTGAGCATTGGAGGTTTGTGAAATGCTGCAGAATTTCCGCAAAATTCTAAACATGTTTTAAATTACTTAATGTGGGACGCTACATGCTGGCTAGAAGAAAAATTAAATTAACCGTTTCGCTGCCGGATAGCTTGACATGGCATTTAGATTGAGATAAAATTTACGCCTCTATGTATGTCTAATTTCTGCTCAAATAACGGAACCAGAGAGGAATCGGTCCGGCTAACTGGAGTTTTTAGTATGACGCTTTCTTTTGAATGGAAGTCATAAATCAGCTTGTTGGTGTGGCCAGAATGTCAGCTATTGTCTTTTCACCGCATTCTTAAACCAAAGGAGGGGCCGGAAAATATAATCTGCGGAGTAGATACTCACAAAATATGTGATGGCCCTATTTTTCACAGACTTCAAAGATGATCTGTAGTATGAATAATCAGATACAGTTTGATAAGAGATAACTATAAGTCATTAAATTCCTCTAGTCATAAAAGAATTTTATGGGACAGATTTCGTGCCACTTTTGTTTTCCTACTTGCAGCTCGATCGTTAGACCATCGGGATCAAAGATGTTGTTCGCGTGTGTTTGTGCTTTTACAGTGTTTAATTCGCTAGATTAATAGTCATCGTCACTAAAATAACATATTCTCAGACCCGCATTTTAGTCTCACTGAACAGAAACGATACTGAGAGCGAAGTCGATAGATTAAAATTACTGGCTCTGCAGAATGCATAAACTCCATGTACAACAGGGGCATGTATTGCCTTGTACCTGTCCACTGGTCTACTCTGTCTGTTTAGTCAGTTTTTGTTAGCTGCCAGACCTAAAAAACTGAATGGAACATGTTAAGTTTACTCTAGGTCGGAATTTTATTGTCTAAATGATGCTAAAGTAAACTTACCATATTTCAGCCATCTATTTTCAAGTCGTAAAACGAGGGAAAAAGTGACAAAAATTCGATTCTCTAAAGTTCCTTCATGTTTGAGGAGTCCGCCACAGAAATTAATAGAAGTAGTCCCATAACCTCCAAGAAAGTATTACTATGGTTTGAATTAAGAGGTTACTTGCTGCAACTGAGATTTGCATAATTCTAAGTACTTATCGTTTTTTAAATTACAAAGTTCTTTTAAAAAGGAATTTGAAATATGAAGGAAAATTGGCTAATACTACTTGATAATAACGATATATTTTATGCTTTTACTTTATTCGGTATTAAGAAATAAGCTTCCAAAGCAATAGGACAACCTGGTTGCGAAAAAAAGCAAAAATCAGAACGACATTACAAATTTATAAGCCCGAATCTAATCAATTCCCTGTAAATTCTGCACAGTTAACAGATTGTCATCTACCACAATCAGTGGCTTGCAGGGATGCTGTTCATTTGTCAGTAACTATGCTTTGAGTTGGCTATCTCACCAGACGTTAGGTGAAATCCTAGAGTGTGTTTCTGATTAGAAGACACTACCTATGTGAAGTCGTAATATTAATAATCACGCATCATAATTCAACAATATTCCGGGCACTCTACGATATCGGCTTTCAAACAAACCTCTTACCGGTCCTCTGAAAAACTAATGCCTAGCAAAAATCGACTAGTTACGTAATATGTATTTTCCCATCTATTTTCGATGTCTTATAAATTGAGGTATATTATTCTTTGTTGAATTCATATTGTGAAGAATGAGATTTTTCTCTGGAATGGTTATTCGAAAAAGGATGTCTTCCGGTTTTAAAAATGTTTCTCAATTCTCTAATAATTCGGAACGCAGATGGCAGTTTTACTTGCGCTTAGGGTTTCGAAACTCCATGTTGTAGACGTACCGTGGAAGAAAAATCCCACATTGCCCCATGACATCTAGAAGACGTTATGTAGGGCTCATAAGCATATTTTAAAAGCAGCATCAATAAACTTACTCATGCAATGTTCCATATGTGGATATTTCACAATTTAAAAAATCGCAAAGTCAGCAACTTTTTAAATCAAGAGGTACCATTTCTTCGCAAAAACTATCAGAGAGACGCCATTTTTCACCAAATGCGTGCAAAAAAGTAGAGGAGTGCTCGTGGTTTCTAAACAATACGCCTGAATGTATACGACGCCGAAAATTATTGAAAGATTCTACACTACGTAATTAGTAATATCTTACAGAATGTATTTTTCGCAGGCTGCCAGAAAGAAGATCATTTAAAAGCCGGAATTCTGGCATGACAGAACGTTCCCTGGTTTAGATTGCATGGCAATCAGTATTCGAGTTCCACCTATGTCATCCTTTAGAAGCGAAACAGCATTTTGTTTAAAATTTTAATGAAATAGCCCTTCTACTGCATGCCAGCTGTTTTTGCATCCGTGATCTTCGAAATCAAAAACACCGGTTCACAGGGAAAAAATTTCGTTTTTGGTTATATATTTCCTGGCCATTAGATTAAAAACCAGTCGTGTTTCCCGTCAGGAAGATGGGCTTAAATCTTCAAGACATCTGGTACTTTTCGTGTACACCCATCTTTTGACCCAAATAGCCAAATAGTACTGGAAAAAAGATCTCTGATTATATGTTTGCCCGAATGAGGTCTGGCTTATCGTTTGCCAGCACCCCTGTCATCATATCTAAAAGATATGTTCATCATATTGCCTTTGAACGGAAACACTGTCTCACCGTAATTTCCATATTTTTTCACTTGAAGCTCGCAGCGAATTTTCTTTAGGAACTTATCGGCCCAGGTGAACAGGCCGACACTGGGGCTGATGATTAGTCAGCTACGTAAGCATGATGCTCATCACTCTGCATATAGTTTAAGTTATTTGAAGAACATTTGAATGTGCTCTGTTTTTAGCTGTCGGTGAGTCAAGTGGAAAAGATTGTGGCATGAGATATAGCCACTGAGGAGATACAGTCAGTGTCCGATCTCATGAAATGTTGGCCAAAATGTTAAAATACGTTTTTGGAAGGATTACTTAGGCGCAGTTGTAATAGTGATTATCTTGCGGCATAATGCTATAATATTTCAGACTTGGCAGGATGTTGGCTTTTGAATACATGTCTTTTCAATTCCCTATAGAAACCGTACTTGGTAAAAAGAGACCGCTGAAGTAGCATGCACTTGTCATACTGATTTTTGATGGTCTTGCAAATTCCAATATATTTTATAGAAACCACAAGCAAAGAATATGCCTTCTTTCAGTCATTCGATAGGGAGTCACGTCATCTTTATATTTTATGTTCGACGAAGGGGTGTAATTAGGCTTAAAATATCTAATCATGAGATTTTTAAGACCGCGCAATGTCCACTCATAAAACATCCTACCTGTCTGTTTACCACTTTCCCTCATGAAATGTACACCATAATCCGCATCCTTTGCAAACTTTTATGGAGCCTATATGATATGTTTTTGAAGGCGCAGAAGAATATGTAATTTTCTTCACGCGGAACGCACCCGCCGAAATCACTGAGAGATAATGAAACGAATGATCAGGCTCCAAATTATTCGGCAATCAGAAAACATTTTAGAACCTAAGTATTTTCCTTTTTCGAATATAAAATATAAAGATGACGTAATTCCTATCAAATGACTGAAAAAGGCATATTTTCGTCCGTGGTTTCTATAAAACATATTTAGATTTGTAAGGCCATCGAAAATCAATGTGACAAATGCATGCTCCTCAAGATGTCATTTTTGCACCGAGTACAGTTTTTACAGGGGATTGAAAAGCAGTGTATTCAAAAGCTGACATCCTTCCAAGTCTGGAATAGTATGGGATCATGCTGCAAAATAATCAGTATTATAACGGCGCCTAAGTAATCGTTTCTAACCGAAAACGAATTTCCGAATTTCAGCCAACATTTCATGAGATCAATCACTTACTGTAATTTAACACCCTTCTATGCACGTAGGCAAGCCTGCTTAACTGGGGATTGGTATCAGCCTACCCGGGTAGTCGGTCTCCTCCACTTCTCCATTACTCACCTGTACTAGACAACAGAGTCGTTTCCTTAGGCTTACAATATTTATGAAGACGAGGTATTTTTTCCGACAAAAGACTGCCAGCCTCCCAAGCTAGGTGGCATGACGTACACAAAAACTATTAGGTAAACAGAAGTGGGAAATGTGCGTTATTTTCTGTGCGTGTTAAAGCAGAGGGGGCTTCGAAAAGGACAGTTATTCCGACACCTAAAGGCTTTCCGTACCACATAGCATGCAGCAAACTACAGTCAGAAAAGTTACATAGCCCTTGAAATCTGTACCGCGGGCAATCATTTGTAAAAGTGGCTGAGAAGTTACTTTGCTCTAACGGTGGAGTAAGATAGGGAGAGGCTATTCTGCCAGTATTTTTTAAAAACTGCTCAGTAATTCTTACTGCTCTTGTTCCCTGCCTTACGTACTAGAACAAGTGATGTTGCTTTTGCTTTTAATAGGGGTTGAGAGATAGCCCTAACTGTGAAGGGCCGAGTTTTAATACTTATAACTGGTGAAATAATTATGCACTATGTTCTGCGAATCTGAAGTGAGTCTTGGACAGCACAAGCGTCATCACGAATAGCTTATTAAAACTATCTGGTCTGCCTCTTCCTTGGATGAGGTTTTAGAAGGCTCATTAAATTTTGGGAATTTTTAGACACTCCTGCCTTAGTGATGATGTCTTGGTACTTTTGGAATTTTGACGTCATCAATTTTGATTTACTTTTTATATATGCGAGGATTATGGTGTGTATTTGGTCAGCGGAAAGAAGACGTTTAGTTTCATTGACACAGTTGCTTCCTCAGATATGCTTTTTTGCTCTGTTGGCCTACATTTTCACCCGGCAAGATGTATTTAACTTTAAAGGACTTCCAGTCGACATTCTGACAGCAAAGGTAACTTGATTTAGTCAATCTCGTTTTAGTTTGTTGACAGTCACTATGACATTAGCTC
>CACRXP010001278.1:93728-107847 GCA_902702965.1 Spirometra erinaceieuropaei
CAGACCTACCAAGACTTCGTGCCCAACCTCCACACGCAAGGGACTGAATATACTGTCGTGTCAACTGGTCTAATGTGACAATCTAGCTTTATTTCTTGTTTTCATTTCGTCTGACGACGGGTTGGTGTCACGAGCTCGAAAATTCACGAGTAAAACTCGCTTTTTCCGAAGAATCTCTTCCGTTTGTCGGTATGCTACCTTTTGCACATAAGAAAACTTTTTCCGTGAAAGTAATTTGAATTTTTTCTTTGTTCTGGATTACTTTGAGTTTCGGATCGGCATTGAAATATTTCGAAATACTCCACGATCTTCAGTGTTTTTAATCACTTGCCCATAAAGACAGATTTTATATTATGCATTTGTTAAAACCTCCAAAATTTGACACTTGTTGAAGACATTTACCGAATTTGCGTGTGCTCGGGCGGTCCTTTTCATGAAAATGGTCGTTTTGTTACATATGGCGACTCACCCAGGCACAAAACCTCACTGTCGATAATAGGAACGACCATAACAATCTTCAACAGCGAATATAATTTCGATCAGTTTGAAAAACTCCCCTAATTAGTTAGCTCTCTAAGGTGAAATTTAACACTACATTCCGATGAAGAACGTTCGTCCCTTATGTTTTTTTCACGGTGAGGCCACGAAAGAATTTGAAAATGTCGACCGTTTTTTCACGTTTATAATAAAACGGAAGAACGCGGTTTTCTTTCCAATCACTTTTTTTACTTTTACACTCTGTTTCACGATTATGCGTGCGTGACAGAGTGGCCATATACATCCTGATAGTTCGTAGATACTGGCAGTGTCCTGCTCGACCCATTTCTAAATTATGTATTTGCAGACGCTAGATCGCAAGAAAAGTAATGTTTCATACGTTCAAAACCGAAAATTACTATTTGGTGGCAACCGTTTCTGTCACAACTGGTATAATTTTTCAAACGGCAAAATATTTTCGGTCCTTTTAAACGATGTGTGCGTTATTATTGCCCTTTGGGCCGCCACATAGAAAAGGGCTGCTCATCGAACACCTAAATATTGATAAAACCCCTAACTCTTTAAAAATAACGCGTGTCAACAAACGGATTTCCACGATTAGCATTGAGCAAAAAATCCATTTTCTGGTGTGGCAAACTCTTTTTAGTAGAAATCTTGCGGGCAAATTACTCTATTCTCATCGAAAAACGTGCCCAGATACGCAACTGAAGTCTAGAAAATTGCCGGATATGTCGCTAGGTCAATTTTCGCCTACATTTACGAAAATTTTCCTTGTTAAAGTTGTGTAGACGCATTTTTGTACAAGGACATTGACGTTTTGTCTATCAAACATGGAAGAGATACTGCAAATATGTCAGCGGGAAATTGCACTGTTTCCACTAATTCATCACACCTGCAGAGCCATTCTCTTAGAATTAAAGTCCACAGACTATAAAACGAGGTTGTCTTCAACCGCTTGGAGATATATAGACAAAAGCCTCCTGACAACTTTCGAATTGTTTGTTAACAGTTCATTTTGCATGTTACTCCTTAAAACATGGTCAAGAAATTGATAAAAATGTGGTAATAGAACTCTCACATCAATTTTTGATTTCATCATCACTCGTAAACATGTATGCGTTCGGTACTTAAAGAGGTATAATGGGTATAGGCATATGCTGAGAAGATTTCTTTTGGTTATGGCTGCGCGTTAACTCTGTGACGTGCTTTTTGTTGTCTCGAGACCTTAAAATTACGTAAAAATTTAAAAAAATTACAAAAATAAACAACAACTTGTTTGAATAATTTTTACGATTCGCAGCTTCTAATTAAACCACTAATATAACCCATCGTGCTGCCTTTCTGTCATTTTCGCGAGTGAAAAAATTTCGTGTCCTTACGGAGTGGCGAGTTTTCTTTGCTTTGCATAAGTTTTGGTAACGGTGGTTCTAAAAAACGGGGCAAATGATAAAAACAATGATTTGAATAAAATGCCCAAAGATTAGGGAAAGTATTAAGCAAATTTCTCATACCCGGAAACTTCCGATTTTTTCATTTATTTCTATCTGCCAAATGCAGATACTTCCTTTTCGAGGTGACAAATTTAGAGACTAAGAGAATATTCTGGTAAGAACACAATGTTTTGAAGAAATGCACGTAAACCATTCGGCTAGTTAAAATTGAAGATTTTGACCAATAAACCATACTTACGGGGTCCTAAAATAAAAAATTTTAAAAATGTTCAATGGCCGCTTATTTTATTATGTCACTATGGATATTTGGGCAAAATATTTTATGAGCATTAAAGATTACGGCGTCGACTAATTCTGCCTTACGCTATTTGCGTTGTAGGCTTAAGCTGGTGTTAACTTTCATGACCTCGTAAGGCGAACATGCGACCTAATAAGATTGAGGACTGTGTACGTTAATGGTTATCCAAAGTAGACGGTCAGTAGTGGGTGCAAATTAAAAACTTTTTTGGCGTATTCTGGGCATATAATCTTGACTGTTTTATCAAGCCTTAACACTTTCCCCTAAACGTTCGGTTGTTAACCACCTGGGTGCTTTTACGAAGAACTAGCGCCAGCCACTTGCACCGTTACACCATGCGATATGACGCTCTTCGGAATGCTGTACTTGGGCAATCCCATCCCTTTCGCTCAGGTTTAACTGACTTTAACTTATTTGCAGTCGCGAAACCGGTGTATGTATACATTCATGCACCCACCTGCATTTTTCGTGTTGAACTACCTGAATTTTGGCATTTTCAGCGCCTAAAAAATAAAATGACTTTGCTAATGCCTATTGTATTATCTTTGGCCATTTATACATTCACTTGGCGTGCAGCTTTGAGAGAGAGAGAGAGAGGAAATGCGCTTTATTTTGAAATCGTAAGTTCAAAATTTTCAGCAAAAAAATTGGCTCCATTCACTGTGGGTAGTAAATAAGTTAAGAGATTATTCAACAGTCAAAGAAACGATTATTATGGGGATAGTTCAAGTCTGAGCTTCTGTATTTCTGTCTCTTCGCACGTAAGATATCGCGCTAGGAATGGCAATACAGAGGCTCGATAAGCCGATGTGCGACAGGGTATAAGACGGAAGTTGCGGCGCATCGGGCGGGAAGACTTGGCAGCCATAAGATCGGAATGTAGGGGATGGGCAACGTCATCTAGAATTCGACCAGCAAATTGCTTGACCGCATTGAAGTGTCGTTGTAAGATTGTGTCAACTAAAAAAATATGAGAAACGCCAGCAGCAGAAAAGAGCATGCGGAGGATTCGTTTCAAAATTTAAAGATCCTTTTTTAACAGAGCAGGAAAAACGACAGGAGAGCAGTATAGGATAAGAGGAAGAATGCAGGCATCAATGAATCGCCAGACTAAGGGTTGAGGTGTGTAGTAGGAACGCAAACGACAAATGTAGTAAAGGAGTTTACGAACTTTAATAAATATGGACTCAATATGGAGGGAAAAAGAAAGATTTGAGGACAAAGTAACGCCGAGATACCTGAAAGAGGATACCTCATTAGGAAGAATGTCAGAGGAATCAGGGTTAGGAGAGGGCCGCAGTCGAAAAATACACTGAACGGATTTTTGGTTGTTAATTAGGAGACCATTTTCCTCCGACCACGCTAGGGCATGGTTTAGGCCATCCTTTAGAGACCGGAGGTGTGTCTGACTTTTGAGAGGGTGTCCAACAACCACATCGTCAGCATACTTGATCAGAAGACAGTCATTAGGGGACCTGAGATCATCAGTGTGGAGGGAGAAAAGGTGAGGGGATAGAATGGAACCCTGAAGAACACCGCAGTCATTGGGAAGGTTTCACTTTGGATTTTATGCTTATTTAGAATGTTACCACTTACGTGACCTGTTAATTTCCTTTTAGCAGAAATAGTCGTTTCAAGCGACCTTTAAGATGCGCGTGGTAACGCGCTCTTTCCGTCTAAACACTAGTTCAAATATTTTGAGTCACCTTTCTTCAATGCTTAAATGAATTTTTCAAATCTGTTTTATGATCTACGGTCTATGCATCTCGGGTAGTATTTACCTTTTTCTTACGACAAAAACTGACTTCGTAAAACTAAGCCCACATGGCAAGCAGTAATCGTTGGCATATAAGTTTCCTAAATATTTAGACTTCAGCAAAACGTATAGCACATTTCAACTAACTTCGTTCTGGAATGCGGTTGGTTTAAGGGAGAGATTCGCTTCATAAAATGCACGAACTCTGCCAGGCAAGTATGTTTTGCGTATTCAAGTGTTTGCTTTTGAAATATAAATTACAAGGCCTTTGAAGTTACCGATAGTCGTACCCTAATTCCAATTTTACGAGCGCCCAGAAGATACTGTGGTGACTTCTCATGGTTCATTTAGCAGCATCTATAAAATACCCTCGCGAGCGCGAGTCACTCGTATATTTTGGTTTACTTCCAATAGCTTTAAAAGTCAGAACTTCGAATGAACTTTGCATAGTAGATATGATAAAGAAACTGGTGACAAAAAGTATATTTTTTCAGTCGGTTCGCTGCTGATTTTTTCTAAACAACACTCGTCATTAATACGTATCCCCTTTCCTTCTATTGAAGACGTTCACTTTTGATACCGTTTTCTAACTGTTCGCATAGAGGGGTTATTCAAAAAGGTATTCGCATTTCGCTAAAGGAAAAGGCTGATCTCAGCAGATGCAAAAGTAAGTAAGCATGAAAAAGACCAAATTATATCCTTTGAGTGTGCTGGTTTCGGTGACACGCTGTGGGCGATGGCTATATAGGATAAATGTCTGTCGAAAATGGGAGTTAGTAGGAAAGTTGGTGAGCGGCAGACATGCTGAAAGGAGTTTGGACTTCCGGGCATTATTGGACGTTGACAGAAAAGCTTCCCAAATTGACCGAAAACCGTTTTCCGGTGGCGATTTCAAAATGAGCATGCAGGTTGGCGACAAAACTAGCAAAATTTTTTTACAGAACATCAATCTGTCGCTAGCGCCACACTGTCAGTGACCGCCTTGGGTGAGGACTGCCAACTCGCAAAGTGCAAACGATCTCCGTAAAATATTGTAGTTACTTGTTGCAAAAACGCAACTCTAGTTTGAGAAAACCAGAGGACCGAGGCACAGAAGGTAAATGTGCACCGCGATTATAGATTACTCCACTCGCTTCTATACACCCTGCTGATGAGTACAATTTTATTCAGTTGTAGCATTAATTGTCTTGAGACCCCATCTGATTTCAGGGGTCATTACTTCCTACAAATATATTGGTAACCATAACATTTCAGGCTGGAATTACTATTTCTCAGTATTTTGTCACCGGTATCAACCATATTAGGCGAAATATCAAACACTTAAACTGGTCTGCGGCGTTCAGTGAGGCACGAGCCACAGCTCTGTCGTCTGCATGTTAAGATGCGTTCAGTCAAATAGAAAGGATTTTCAAAAATTTTTCGTTGTTAAGGGACGTAATATGACTATTTAGTGTTGTTTTAGGGCTCCTGTTTTAAACCTGACTATTTCTTAACTGCTCAGCCCTGGGGACGCAGAATGAATGGAGCAGATTATCAGCAGATCTCACTGTTCAATAACATCATCAAAAGTCCGATAGGCTCAAACGAGCAACTGGTTTGAAATTGGAAATACGAGTGAAATTCATCGGACTCGGATCTATTGTTTAGTTTCCTTACCGTGAACAACCAGATCCGTTCTAAAACTGCTACGACGCGCAATCACTTGAAGCCTCGGAAGTTTGTCAGCTCGGTCTAAACCAAGAATGCAGGACAGGCTTCAGTAATTTCCCCCTAACTCAAGTCTGGTGTATTTGGAGTTATGGCCAGTCCACGTTTGGATGTGCATACTTTGCCAGCTAACCACGGCAATGCTGACTTTTTCTTGCCATTAGGACACGTGGGTGTGGAAGCAGATAGTTGGACAAATGAAGCACAAGTCTGCTTCACTGTAAACAAATTGTCTTGCCAATGCCCATCACGTCAAGCTCCCCAATTCGGGTAGGCCTTGGTGCCTGTGATGTTCTAATTATAATACATACTTTGGGTCTTTTTCCCACTTTATCTGAACCCAGCTGATATTCTATTCAATACAAATCAAATTATAAAGTGCACCGCGGAACGGAACGAAACCGAAATAGTTGTCGGAAGGACTCATCTTTTTAGGTTGTCATCCTTCCGGCTTGCGCGTAGGACAAGAACGGAAGATAAAATATCGCAGAAAATTAGATTTACACATTCAAAATGTCATGTCAGGTAGGCGTGTGGCTCTCACTGTTGTAGTTAGGATTTCACTCGATCCAATTCAGTCCGCCCGCCAGCCTGCTACTGACGACAACGAACGTTGTGTCATAGGACACATACCACATATGAATACATAAAACCTATGACGTACTGGTGATCGGTAACGATCGTAAAACAGCTGTCTGCGTCTGGCCTGTTGCACTATTCGGCGCCTATTCAAAATAATACGAGAACACTTATCGTCATGGCTGGAAAAATGCGAATTTAGGGGCATAAATAGCGTTATTCTCCCACATTTTGTTGATGTTGGGCATCGTGTGGACCCCAACGAAGTTTTCGGGCGATTTGTGAGGTCCCATTGAGATACTCTAAGCTATTAGACCAGGGTCTGTTAGTAACAGGAGGAGCGACCGCCATCTTGTGAACGCATATGAACCTCATTAGGCTCCGCGCTTATGGTGGGTTTAGGCCGTCCAACTGAACACAACTCTCCGCACCTTTTTCGCTCCCCCGGCATTGGCTCTTATTATTCCTCCTCTCCCTACATTCGCATAGCCCGCCTGTGTTTAAGGACGAACTTTACGTGATTCCTCTAACTACTGACATGTTTTACTCGATCCCATTCCCATACAAATGTAGTGGCCTGCTGGGAGTTAATCGGAGCAAACATAGGTCCGCCAGTTAATTTTTTAAATCGGCATTCTTCATCTATCGGGTCAGAATGGGCGCGCTGAATTCACCGAATGCTCTCTTCTAGCCATTGTCAAGTATTGGTCGGTTAGCTGTTGTAGAGTTTTGCTGGCATTTTGTTGTCATCTGATGTTTTGTTAGCTCGAAAGTGCAGTAATATGGCCTGAGCTTTACCAACTGTAGGCGGCGCATACTTACGATAATCAGTGCGAGAGCATCCGCTGCCGAGAGCTCACAGGGAGCCTTCAGGACTGATGGTAGGGGCTTGCTAACAAAGTCCTGCTTTCAGCTTTGCGGCGATTCTTTCAGCAAAGTAACAGGGAAAACTGGTCGCTCAGTCCATCTGACTCGCCGTGGAATTTTCATCTAACGCACCGCCCTATTTGGCAAATTTGTCGGCCGATGGCGCGGAGCCAGCTTCCTATGTCAAGGGTGTTGTGTTCCCCACCTGGTATAGCGTGATTCCAACAACATAGCTACCGAAAATGCTACCCATAACATTTTCATGCATGTTGGAAACGGTGCCCGATCCTGGCGACACGACGGCTCTCGTGCCGGACTTAGACAACCAGTGTCAATGTAGATGACAGTGGGGGGGTAAAGATCGGCTTGGATTTTATGTCCAGATCTTTGCAAGTGAGCACTTTACTGCAGGCATCATGGGTCTCATATCCTTGTCAAAATTGGCGGTTTGCATATTCGACACTGATAAACCGTTAGTAGATCGGTTCCCACGGATGCTTTAGAGTGAGTAAGTTTCGGTCAGCTATAAATGAGAATAATTTTTCAAGAGCTATAGTTCACGTCATGTTCTTAGTTCAGCGGAGAAAGCCGCAATTCAAAAGACATCCGCGAAGGAAGCGATTTTTACATCCTTTTCTCCGAGACCTCTTCCCGCAAGTAGCGCACATATAGGGGGTCACACCCTTGGGCGTAGCATAGACGAATGCAGTTTCAAAATCAATCTGTAGTCGTTCATATCTTATAAACAGTGTGGTTAGCCTCCATGGAACATGTATAATGCTGCATGTCTTCTAATGTCTTCAGAACACAGTGCTTAAATCAATTGTGCATTAAGTATTTAATAAAATATTGCGAACGACAATCTTTAAATGCCATTCAGCCTAAAAACGCCAAATACCGTCGTTTGACTTACTGCGCGTTCTACTGCCCACGATAAATTGCTACACATTGTAAGATTTTAGTAACCTTGTGACCGTCAGTACTCGCTATGATCTGCAGTATTACAGACAAAAAGTGCATCCTGGGTATTACCTCGGAACGATAGACTCGTCTTGCACGCCAGAGGTAAGGAAGCATCAGTCAGTCTCCCAGCCGTTGGACGCGTCCGCTGTGGCAAAAGGCAGAGCGCCTGGGACTCAATGGTGGGGTGTGTGGTTCCACCTGATCGAGGGGAGCACGTTTTCTGACGCGTGAAATGTCCAATTTTCACTTGCGATTACTATGTTTTCAGCGAGTTTAAAACTTTAATAAAGCTGCTCTAGACAGTAAGACTTCGGAAATACATCAGCTTTGACTCCTATTACTTTTTATTTGCTTAACACCGAGGAATCCCAAGGTGATTAATTTTTTCTGTCTAAGACCCTTTATAATGTCCGGCCCAAGCACGCATTAGGTAGCCGCAAACTCTCTAGTCCTGCTTTGCTGCGTACTAATGATCTATACTTAACCTCAATCTAGGGCTCTTGGGGCTGAAGCATTCATGACCTTTAACAGAACCCATACACTACTGACATATTCGTTTTTCCTTAACATTTGTGCACATGTGCACTTAGTGATGCATAATCCTCATGGAGGGCCTGCGTGCTTTTTGCGTAAAATGGTCCTTCGACTCTGGTGGAAACTGCCACATCATCGAAATTGCTTAACGACCTACCAAAAATAATTCTAGTGGAACTTGAATTTTCTAATCAATAAAATATGATCGTTTTCTTATGTACGAGGAGACAAAGGAAGTGGGCAAAATTTCTGATATAAATAAAAGTAATTAGGAGAAAAAAATCACACAGAAGCGGTTTCATCTAAAGGAAATGTCAAATTATTCGCCTGGTACCGCCTCTTCAGACACTCATTGTCGACGGATGGGATCGCATATTTTCCACATCTTTTGGGTAGGCCGTTGCATGCAGACCTAGATTCAATTCATGACATGGGCTTTAACAATCGGCCATCACCACAATCGGACGCCTGCTGGTGTCCCAAATTTTTCCCCAAATGCTTCCACCCCCGCATAAACGCGTGGGCGCGCACACGAAATGTGCATGTGCAGATGCATGTTTAATTCATCAGAATGATTTTCTGGTTTTCTCAATCGACGCTGCCGCCGCCGCTGCGCCTTGATCAAAGTGGGTGTGAAAAATAGAAAACGTTTGGATTGGCTTTCTAGTCAAAAACTTCCGATCCTGTGGATTTGTTTTTGCAGCAGGTGGGTGATTCCTAAATCACTCATTTTCGCATTAACCATCTTACGTTACAGAATTTGATATGTGACAGGCATTACAAACAATAACATTTGGTAATTATCTGGAAGGGGGTTATGGCGTACCAGTTCTCTTTGGCAAGGGGGCTAAACGTCTTTCTACAACTTAATAGTCTTTAGTAGCATATATTTTAAAACCACGGAAAGTTGTGTTAACGGAGGTATTTATGTGTGTCCAAAGTCACCACAGTCAATTACTGACAGACTTTGGATTCGTGTCCCTACGGCGGAATTTGCCGAGTTCAAATCCGATTTGTATGGGGGCACGTAGGTTGAGTTCACTGAATATCAGCGTCATAGCAGCATGACATCTACAATAGTGGACCCAGATTTAGGTGGCACGCTTTATGCATGCACAAATCTGCTTCTCTGTTCTGCCAATAGAAGTAGGAGAAAGGGCCGCACAGTTGAATGAAACTGGTAATAAGCGTTCGACGCGGATGCATCGACTTAAACTCCCGATTAATTATAGGGGACCAAGATGATAAGAAAACACATGAGAAATATCAGGAGCAATACTGTGTTGGTTAGAAATAACCTTTCGAAAAAGAACGGAGGCGTCAAAACTGCAACACATTGTGTATTCTGAGTAAAATGAAATTTTCAATGGATCTTAAGTCTGCCTATTTAAATAACTGTGTAAATAAAACACCATGATTAAAATAGCATTAAAAATAGTCTATTCATGTAGTTTACACTCAGATATCCCCAAATAATTACTACAATGTCAAGAATAGTGGTTAGCTAACAGCCTATAGTTGAAGTGTGGATTTCAAAACGGTATCACGAGAATTGAATGTAGTCTTCCTATTTTTGCATTGTTTGAAATGCTGTTTGCTGGGAGAAAAAGGATTTCACTTGTGTTTGCTAAAACAGAAGTTAAAGCAATAAAAAATCTCTTTAATTATGTCGTCAAGTCGGTCGGTGATCAAGGCATTTTCACAGAATTAACAACTTTACACATAATCACACCCTTTTCGCTGTATAAAGAAAACTTGGAATCCGTATACTCACTATGTGGTTTTTGGCGAAGGTTAGGTCCGCTGTTTCATAATATCCCTGAGATAACAGTGTATAGTTTATGGATCGGAACGTTTTCAAGCAACTGCCGAAAAATATAGGCTTTGTGCTACTTGTTTATAAAAACACTCAAAATAAGGTACTTTTTAAGACAGTTTAAAGAGCTAGTGATTTAGGGCGTTCCCTTTTATGCAGATGGCTTTTAGGTCATATTTTTACTCAACTAGCATACGCCTTATCAGTGAACGAAGCAGGATGTGTTCTTAATTAATGAAAATACCTTATCTAAAAGCTGATCATTTGAAGAGCATTTTAATTGGGTACTACGTTGATTAATATCCAAGTATTTAAAATTTTGCCGACGTATGGACAGGAAAAAGTGAAACTGTTCTTTGGATTTTCATTTTTCCGAAATGTGTAGATAGCGTTTCTGTTGCAAACTAAATAACGTGGCCTTCTCAATTATATTAGAGTTAGCTTCTTTATTTTCTTCTACTTAAGAGCCAGCTTCTTTATCTTTTTCTACTTTAGGCAGCGTTCTGCTATTTGGAATACCTAGCAGTGAGGCCACATAGAGAATAATATACTGTTCAAACAACTAGTTCTCTGTCGGTTCCGTTTCTAAATTATTTATTAGCAATGCAGTGTATTGTTTAATGCTGAAAGAGTTAAATGACGATTTATTTATGAGCCCTTTTGTGGTTACTTAGGTTATACTCACAAGTGTCAGAAAATATGGGGATGTCAAAACCAAGGATTGCGTGTTGGCGTTACTACGGCTCTTTTGGGCATGCGATCGCAAGTATGTACAAATCCTAATATTTAAAATCGAAAAAACGCCTATTTCCCTAAACGTTATATTTTTGTTCGTACTTTACTTCACCCGACTCATTTGGAGTTTTTAAATGTGCAAAAATTAGTTTGACGAGATTTTGCAGTCTAGATTGCATTTCTCTCTCAGAGGAACATGCTCCCGTGTACAAACTTGCTTTAGGACAGTTAGCAACGTAGGAATTGCTTGAATATAAGAATCTATTTCCCTCGACAAAATTATCTGGAAATATAGTTTGCATGAGAAAAGAGGTTCTTCGAAAACTTACTAAGAGAATAAGTACAATGCCAACGTTTGGTGTCCAAAATGATTACCTAAATCTCCATCACCACATGTCCTGAGCTACACTACCTGCTGTAGCGCTAAGGTTGTGCAATATTTTCGATTAGGTTGGGAAACGTCAAGATTTTTTGTAATACAATACAAAATAAACAAATTCTCTAGATTCATATTGACCCAACTGTGAACAACTCGGCGCCTCGGTGGGATTCGAACCCACGCAGTAAGGAGAAGGCTTTAGCGCAGCCAACGCTCTAACCACCTGAGCTACGAGGCCCCGCCGGACGACATGAGTTTAATCACATTTGGGTCAAGTTTACCCGCCCAACCTACTGCAACGTCTGGAATCCACCAAATCTAATGCAGTAAGTTGATTGCCCAAGCAGGATTAAATTTGAGTCGTCCGGCGGGGCCTCGTAGCTTAAAATGTCGAAAGCAATTTAGATGTCACAAGCCTACACTAGAATTGTAGAATCCACAATCCGTAATAAAAAAGCCCGTTCTTGTTCGGAGAATATGGGAAGTTCATGATCTTTAAATGTTCCAATGGCCTGGTCTTTTCTCTTTTAAAGTTATGTATTGTCAGTTATCTTTTGAGAGAACCTTGCAGACGGTTTTTATTGAGTGGCCTTATTGGCCGTATATCATTAGTAGTACATTTGGGACTTTCAGATACATACTCAACGCAATTGAGGCATTTGCTGCAACCGTGCAGAAGTTTATCAAACATCTTTACTTTGAACGGAAACTCGAATTCAATAGTGAAAATCAATGCCTTGTAAATTTTATAATGAAATGAATCTGTCGGTTTTGTAATTATGCTGGCGAGATATAATTCCGTCAGATTTTTGAAAATCATCATTAAAAAGCTCGCATTTGCTTGAAAAACACAATAACGGATTTTTGTCTGTTTTTCCGTTCTTGCTAACTGTTGACACCAAAATATACATTCTACAGTTCGTGACCGATCTGACGAAATGTTGGCCTCAATTCTGAAATGCGTTTTCGATTAGAAAGGATTACTTAGGTGGGGTGATAATGCTGCTAATCGATGATCTTATAAATTCAAATATTTTATATGCAAACCATGCACAAAACCATGCTTTCCTTCACTTGTTTGGTAGAAAATAACACTGTTTTTGCATTTTATACCCGAAAGAAGCGTATATTTAGGTTCTGAAAAAGTTCCTTAATTCCCCTGTAATTTTAGGCCAGATCAGCCGTTGTATTGCGATTTAGCGATTTCAGTCTACAAAATGCATGCTTTCCGAGCAAGAAAAGTCATATGTTCAACTATGCCATATCAATACCATATCGACTTCATAAAATTTTGCAATGGGTATGGACTGTGTTGTACGTTTCAGGAGGAACATTTGTAAACGGAGATGTGCGACGTTGTATGTATGGACATCGCACGGTCTAAAAAATTCCATAATAAGAAACTTTTTGAAAACTAAGTATATGGTTTCATCGGGTATAAAATGTAATGCTATTTTCTACCTAGCAAGCAAAAGAAAGCACATTTTTATGTACGTTTTCCCTAAAAAACATCTTAATTTATAAGACAATTGAAAATCAATGTGGAAAATACATGCAACTTAAGTAATTATTTTTTGCTGAGTGTAGCCTTTATAGGAGGTCGAAAAAAGTGCATTCTAAAACATACATCCTGGCGAGTCCGAAATACTATGGGCTATGTCGTTTGACAAGCAGTATTACAACCCCACCTAAGTAATCCTTTCTAGTCGAAAATGCATTTCAGAATTTCGGCCAGCATTTCATCAGGTCGGTCAAGCACTGTACTTTCATCATGTCTCTTAAAGCATGTTTCCTCATCAACTGCCTCCTCTTGCAACTGCCCACATCGTAGGCTCCGATGGTTTATAATCTCAACAAACAAGTCATATATTCTTCAAAGAGTAATATTTTCTGATTTTTATCCGTTAAATCGACTTATACCAGAAACGACACGTGAAGAGCTGCTAAACTTACTCATGGGTGACTTCTTAGCCGTGACATTATGCAATCACGAAAAATTAGTTAATGTCCAACTCACCCTGTAGGCAGCAGATTCGTTGGAATTATGGCAAAACCGCCTTTGGTGTCTGCTTGACCTCCTTTTATTTCAGTTGTGCACGGCTCTATTAGTTTATCGTCAGTGTCCTCAGAAGTTACTATGCTTTCACTGTACGATCAGCCAGTCATTTCGAGTGTTTGTAACAGTTAATCAAAGTGGAATTAAGGTGTCAAATTTGTGTACGTCCCTCTAATTAGTTTGGTTATTTTTTATAACCTCCAGTTATAGTGCTTCTCATAAACTCCTCAGGTTTTTTGCCCACTGGTGACTTTTTCATGTTATGTTGAAGTTAATTCGCTCAACTACCTTAGCTTCAAATATTTTCATTTCCAAAAACTCTGTCCAAGCTAATTTACTAAAAGAGCAGTCTAGTGTGGTGAAATCCCTTACGGCATCTTTTTCCAAATCATTTGCGTCCTCAGAATATTCGAGAATCGTACCTGCTGTGATAAGTGAACGTGATTTTCGATAGTGAAAACGCTGTGTGAGGAAATGTAA
>CACRXP010001279.1:0-11320 GCA_902702965.1 Spirometra erinaceieuropaei
TTTCGATCCCACCTGTCGTTGCACTTGCATTCGGGTTTCGCAAACTAAATTCTATTTACATTCCGTCAGAGTAGTATCACCCATTCGTCTATGTTTCTGGGAAGCTGCCCTTGCAATGGATATGGACCAGGTTGTACACTTCATAAGTAGTATTAGCGAACTTGCTGATGTAATACCGTATGAATGAGCACTTCACGATCTTCAAAAATTCCATGATTAGAAATTCTTTTAAAACTGAAAGATGTCCCTTTTAAGGTCAATATTTGAATAAGGCGTTATTAGTTATTAACGGAGTACAGAAATAAATATTTTTGTGCATTTTCCTGTAAAATATAAATGAATTTGTAGGGGCATCGAAAATCAGAAGGGTACGCTCATACTAGTTAAGTCGTTGTTTTTTATAAAGTGTAGTGTTTTCAGACGGCCGGAAGGAGACTAATCCAAAAGCCTGCATTTCGTGGTAAACGAAATATTTTAGGATTATCCTGCATAATAACCAATATCATGGCCCCACCTAAGTAATCTTTTCAAATTGATAGTAGAATGTTGGTTTACATTTCATGATATAGCACATTTACGGTATGTACCTCTAGCCAGTTGTTATGGCGTTATCTTGATGAAGGCGCGATTTGTGAAGAAGATTCGCATTCAGCCGGATCAAAGCTGGCTAGTAGAACAGGGTGCATTCACGCAATTGCTAAATTGTCTGACTTATGTTGTGGACAACCACGACCTCTTAAGCAATTTTCTGATTTGTTTCCGACTTTCGCGCGCCCCTTTCTATGCAAATCTACGCGCCTAAACTGGGTTTCATGGGTGACATTTTATTTCGGTCTCCTCTCAAGTTGCGTTTTCAAATCTCCTTTATTTAAAAGGTCATTTCGAGCTATCTCATTCACGTTCGGGTCACGCTTTCGTTAACCTCTTTTGTGCCAGAGGCGTTTGCCTTATGTTAGTCCGAGTTTGACCTTCGGGGAGATAGCCTACAGGTTTGCTCGTTTTCCGTCATTTTCTGGACAAACTAAGTGAAAATGAAAATTTCTGATAAGTCATCTCATTACAGTAACCAAACAGGAACTTAAAAATTACCAGCCGGCGTTGCATTTTTGATTTTCGTTGTTACGTTCGGAAAGTGTTACCCTTACAAACAATACAGAACCGAAGAAATCGGATTAAATACAGCGTAATTTAAGCGCTAAGCCAGTTTAAAATCAGACTAATGGCATGTTTTGTCGCAGGTGAAATCGTCTTAAATTACTACAAGTTTATACATTGTTTGCCCTATCTCATGAAATGTCGGCCGAGATCCTGAAATGTTTCTTCGATCAGAAGGATTTCCTATACGCGTTTTAATACCGATTTTTGTGTAGCATAATCCCGAGATATTTCAGTCGGGGCAGGATGACGAAGTTTAATTTAGTTTCTTTCCAACAGTCAACAACCAACCGAATTTTCATCTCAACTCAGAATATGGGTGTGGCCTGAATCATTTTCTTCTGAAAAAAACCGTAGATAAATTGTGCCCACTGATGCAATTCTTCCGTGTCGATCGACAAATAACATAGAAAACAGCACTGTAATGATTAGCTTTTTGCGAAAACATCAGGACGCAATTATCCCAGTGTTATCGGAGACAAAATGCATTTTTTACGGATATATGCCGGTCATTGTCGAAAATAGCCTGCTCCTAGATATGTTCGCTTATTTTATCTTAAGGTTGCGGTGGAATTCGCCATCTTTGCATGCGACCCATGCAAAATCTGTCATTCTACAATTTTTTGCAGTGCACCCAATTTGAAACCATCTCCGGACCTAAAGGAGGGGAAATCAGGCAACTGTCTTAAAAACTGGTACGTAGTGTATAAAAAGTGTTGTTTGGAATTCCCCTGACGACTGGACTTTCAAAAATCCCATTGAAAAATTCAAAACACAATTTGAGGAGCATGCGTCTGTTTTCGACAAATTCTCTTCAGCCCTGTACATTTATATGGCTATGAAGAGCACGAACCAAAGGATACAGGTGAATATATAATCCTGCTGTAGCTCGGGTTTGGGGGCGGGAGATTTAAACACCAAAATTCCAGGAAGTAGGTTGTTTGGCCCATGGCAATTGTGGGCCCTGTATGAAGTTCTTCCGTACGCACAAGATCCGTTCGCGTAGCCTGGTTGCAACCGCCTCTGCCGTAGTCAGTAGATACTGCCGAAGTAATTTTGGAAAGCTTAGCGGAACCTTGTAAACCACTTGAAAGGCTTCTCGGGCGTCTACATGGTGGTCTGTGTCTACCATGCGCACGAAGATAGAGCTGTCGATGTTCTTTACTTAACCCTTTCTTAGCCATGCTGGACGATGTTCTTTTACCCTTGGGCAAACTTCGGATCGTGTGACCAATATTTTCTGCCTCACAGGAGCAAGTAAGCAGTAAATACACATGAGGTGGTTTGAGCTTGTAATTTGTTCTCACCCTCTCCGCATGGGATGGGACTAGTGGCTAACAGTACATGGGTGTCAAATGGTGGAAGGTTGCGTGATACAGCTTGAGTTAGGGGCCTACTTGAAAGTTCACGAGGCGCGTCCCCTTAAAATGAGACCCTGATGAAAGCCTCTTCTTTCTCGCCGTCAGCATCGGGAGCCTTCGTGGTTTTTCGGCCATTGTCTTAGCAACAAATCGATCAGGGCACCCGTTCTGGCGAAAAAAGACTGTCGAATTTCACTGATGACTCTCACTCACATTCGAGTTACCCACAAATTTTGGTAAAAAAAGGATGAACGAGGTCAATATAATGTCTTCTTACCACGTATTCACCCTCATCGTTCACTAATAAATCGATCATTTACATCTGTCCATTCCTCGGAGGGTCTTTTCTGATTAGTATGTATAGAATTTTAAGTGTTTTTTATATTCCATTAAAAAAATGGCATTTGTGACATATAAACAGCTTTTAAGTGGGTTTCCTTTGTTATTTTGAATTAGGATCATAAGTTTATTCTAATAATAAGATTTAAGCGGTTCTTTTTGAATGGCTTCTTCGTTATTCGAGACGTCTAACTTTTTACATGCTTCCTCGACGTAGGCATTTGCTGTGCGTACTAGTACAAACGCCACGACCAAATTTGTTCTGAACCTTCATTTGACCAACTCCACATTGGGACATAAACAAATCGGTAACTTTACCCTATCTTGCTTACATTTAAAAGCTAGAATTACTAACTAGGGACTTCTGCGGGGGTTGGGAAGCTTGGAAAGGCAAACAAATAGTTCCGGTTCTCAACCAGTTAACTTCTTTCTTACTCGTGCACACACCTGGAACTCGAATGTTTCTTTATACTTGAAGTTGGCATTTCGTTTAAGACTGTTTGATTGCTGTTTATCGAGCTCGAATCTCAATGGGTTGACAACTATTGCATCAATGGACTCAGACTTCTTCGGCCGAGGTTGGCAATATCCAATGACATATGAGTTGCGTGTGTAGACATATCCTGGTCGCAAAACAAAATGGGGCATTTCATTTAATCTCGTGGCTAACACCACAAAACTGATGACAGTTTTTCAATCTCTACCAGCTTAGTCAAGCAGCAGATTGCCAAATGCAGCACATATCTGCTTACATCGACTGATTAGCAATAGAAATTCGCTTAATTTTTCTTACGAACAAGTAGCTTCAGCTTGGTGCTCCACGTCTTGAATTCATGAAATAGAGTAAATAATTACCCGTTTTCTTACTGTATTTTGAAAAAGGGCGTTGGAATACAAGCGTTAACTGTTGACTTTGAGGGTCATTACATAAGATCAGAAAGCTGGTTCAGCCATATCAAGGTCACTTCCATGAGAGGCTTTCGCCGCGGTCTGCAGACAATGGATCACTTTAGTGTATTTTGCGACAGAAGGTTGACTCGGATGTATATTTTTTCAAAAGTTGAGAGAGGCCTAACATGAGAAATATCTTGACATAGGAAAGTCACCGAAAATTGTTGTCAACGGCTTTTTATAGTTGGCGTCAAGTGGACAAAAATTCGAAATTCTGTTTGCATAATTATCTTACGGACTAGCACTTCCATTATGTGTGTACCTATTACTGCTCTGAACGCAGCGGCCTTATCGGTTAACGTGTCTTATCAGGGCCTCGTGCAGTACAGGCTAGAGCACGCAACGATGTGCGGAAATTCCATTTGAATTTCAAACCTCTGGATTGGATTGTGTCTGGTCGGAGTGCCAGGTCTTACCAGACTAGGCAGTAGAGAAATCCCCTCTGTCGTTTCAAAACTTGTCACACGATTATAGTTACAGTGGATGGGCTAACTCATGAAATGTCAACCTATATTCCAAAATGCGTTTTCGTTTTGAGAAGATTAATACAGCTGAATTCTAAAACTAGTCACCGTGCAACAAAACTCTATAATAATTCAGTTACATGAGGATGATGGCTTTCGAGTGAATTTCTGTCCGAGTGCATGCAAAAACCATACTCCGTAAAAATGACTGCCTATGTGGCATGCATTTTTCTCATTTCTGATGCCCTTGAAAATGCAAGTTTATTTCATGGAAAACATGCAGAAAATATTCATTCTTTCGCTCATTCGGTAGAAAGTGACGTCTACTTCCAGTTAAATACTCGAAGAAAGAGTATAATTCGGTTTTAAAAAGTTTTTAATTGTGAGATGGTTTAATACCGTGAGATGGCTGTTCATAAAACGTTGTGTTTCTCCATTGACCAACGCGGCTTGTAAAGTTAGCAATATGGCTCAAATCCACTGCAACATTTTATGAACCCCACATGGTCTCCTATTAAAACTGTAGAGAAATGCATGGATTTTGGTACATAGAAAGTATAGGACCTGTAGATTACTAACCCTGACTGCGAATATAACGGCAAGCCGCGGTTCAAAATTATTTGGGAATTGGAAACGTTCTCAAAAATGGAATTATCCCTTTTCTTCGGGCATAAAATTGAAATAGGACGTAATTTTCTACCAGATGAGCAAAAGAATGAATATTTTACTGCGTGTTTTTCCTGAAATATAATTTCATTTTTAAGGACATCGAAAAGCAACGAGAAAATTGCATGCAACTGAAGCAGTCGTTTTCCACAGAATATAGTTTTTTGCATGAATCCGGAAAGAACTTCGTTCGAAAGCCGGCATTTTGGCGTAAGTGAATTATTTTAGAATTATGCTGAAGACTGATTAATTTTACAGCGCTGCTTTATTCATCTTTTTGAAACAAAAACGTATAAACGAAAACGGAGTTACGGAATTTCATGAGTAAGCCCACCTACTGTATTTCAAAGTGATGGAGTTAATGCGAGTCACTGGTCGAGTGGAAGCCCCGAAAATCTTTGCAAATTCAGATGGTCGTCCTTGTTCACAGGAAATTGAACTGAGAAGACCAGCGATATCACGTCCCCTGTGTCATTCAGAAGGATTTTTGTGAGACAACAGAATGTATCGCCTTAGTGCAACCGTACTCAAAAATGAGCCATATGCATAAAATACGAACTGCTCGTAGAGCTTTTCCATTTTCGCGTCAAACTTTCTGTCTAAATGCACAGCTTACCGTAGACAAAGCCGTAACCTTTGGAACTGGCGGTGTGGAAGGGTGATCTAGGTTCTGGACTCGAAGCCAAACGCACGTGGGTTCCAATACAGTGCCGGCAAAATCTGCTTGACTATTCGACCTCAGACTGCAATTTCATAAACCGGGACGTAGGCTGCATATTTCATTAAACATCGGTCGAAATTCTGAAATACCGTCTCAGTAAAAAGGCTTACTTAGACTGGGCTGCAATGCTCATTAGCGTACGGCATAATCCAGAGCCAGTTCAGCCGAGGAAGGAGGCCGATTTTTAATGCATGCCTTTCCGACCACACAAAAGATTTCATTGAAAAGAAATTACAGCTAGTTTAGTCAGAATGATTCCTGTACTAATTCTGTACAAAGTTGTCTCTTCCTCAGAATGTCCATTTAGAGAAAGTGCGCATTTTAGTTTTAAACATTTTTTTCAATTCTTGTATAGGTTTGAGTCTCATTTCTTATACAAATGTCGTTTAGGGGGTCCAGATTAGATTTTGCATACTTTTCACTTGGAAAAACATGTATTACACTACGGCATTAAGGCAATTTATCATAGGCTGCAAAACATTTTGCAGTGAATATGGATCACGTGGTATACTTTATAAGCAGTAATAATAAATGGACAAACATTATCCCATTTAAATTGATATTTCACGATCCTAATAAATTTTCATATTATGGACTTTGAACTTTGAACGGTAGCCTTTCCTCGAGCAAACAATTCAAAGAAGACGTCATTCTCTGCCAAAAGTCTACTAGAATGCACAATGTTTAACCGATCTTAAGAAACGCTTTCTAGAATTCTGAAATGCGTTTTTGGTTAGGAAGGCCTGCGTAGATAGGGCTGTAAAAATAATCGCCATGTGACATACTCACATGAACTTTTGGGATCATCGGAGTGCGGGCTTTTGAATGCCTTTTTCGGCCTCCTTTAAAGACCAAAATCGCAAAAAATGACTACCTGTGTAATATTTATTTTCGCACTGATTTTCGCTTCCCTCATAAATTCGGGTATATTTTACAGAGGACATGCACAAAAATACGCTTCGCATTTTATGCTAGAGGAAAGGTCCAACTAAGGTTAGAGGAAGTTTTCCAATTCCCGGATTAATCTTGTCGAGTTCGCCTGTAAACTTTGGCGGTGTAATCGCCAAGACCAGTTGTAACTCGCCTTACCCATTTAGAAAATGACAAAATCTGCACACTTTGCATGATATACCAAACATAACAGTTAAAAGCCGATATTCTACTGCCACGTGACACAGCTGTAAGAGGTTAGACTAGTCGGTGGATCCTCCAGTGCGTTCCCCTTGTGCTTTCTGTACGATGCTCCAGTTTTCGAATTGCAGGTGTTTTACTTCCTACTTGGAGTAAATCAACTTATTTGGGGCTTAGAAACAGAATATCGGCAAAACATGTGTTTGGACTCTTATCTACCACCTGTGCTGTCAGTCATGTTATATCGCGCAACCTGTACACATACTACTACCTGCCTGCTAGTAGTCTGTGAATATAACGCGGCTATTCCGCTGTCCCTGATGGGCTTCGGCCCAAATGTTCATGCCCGATCTCAGTCTGTGCCTGAGGGCTGCCATACCCCAAGTTAACGATTAATTTTTGAGGAGAATTTCAAACATGCACTAAGCATGTCTATTAGTTCCCACAGCAAATATCCTTGCCCTGGACAGTCTACAGATACTGCAGTCGATCTGATCCACAATGCAGCCACTTAGAGGAAAACTTATTTACCGCACTAGTTGTTTGATTGCCTACTGTCGAAGATCAGAAGTGACTTCGCTACGTTGCGTCAGTTTCTACGCCGACATTGTTTTATTGGGCTTAGTTCGCGTGCTCATCTGGATTGTATGAAACCTCGCAAAAGTCTGGTCAACATGCGCAATAATGGATTATTGAGTTTTATCGATTTTTCGAGTGTCAGCCAATCTAGAGAACGGTGGCGAGGTCGGTGCACTGCCCTGCCCGCGACCTCGGTGCAGGCATTCACAACGCCGGCAGCCATGTCTCCGCAGCGGCTTTCGGGCGCCATCTTAATACTTTTCGCCATCTCTGCCGCGAGCCTCGAGCACGATCTTCCCCAAAGTGATGACTTCAATTATCCAAGAGGCAGCTTCGCGCGTTCGCCCACAGTCAACAACTTCCATTCACATTTTGACAACTTTGGAGAACGTGCTGCGCCTAGAAACCAGAGTACACTTGGATCCGCTGATTTCCGGCACCACGATTCCAGGTCTCATTACGCCTTCAAATCAGGTTTTAGAGACCACAAAGCCAGGGAGCATGCGGGGGAACTGTCAGGGATTGCGAGAACAAACAAAGGCCAGTACAAGGAATATAATTCCGAGACTGGTGATCGACCCGTAGTCAAGAGAGCTGCCTTTGCATGGCCAGAAGGGCAACTGTTCGATTATAGGAATGAACGGCTTTTGTCCCATCACCCGCGCTTTGGACATTTCAGAACTGAGGCACATTTCCGCTTTCGAGGCCCTTCTTTTCCGTCTTTTGAGGAGGACCGAATGAGGCCTGATCCGCGCGGAGGGAGTCAATTCGAGGAGGAGCAAATCCGAAAATGGCACCTAGGACCCAATGGCTACGAGTCCGAAGAAGGCGCTGGCAGGGGAAAAAAGCACATTTGGGAGGAAAAAGAAGAAAAAGGAGAAAGAGTTCCAAAACCAGAAGGGGTGGATAAGAAAGAGAGGGAGGATGTTCACAAGGACGTTGGAGAAAGTCGGATTTGGGAGGAGTCAAGGAAGCCTAGAGGCGACAGTCCGGCCCTGTCACAAAATGATCATGCAAGTGACCGATATCCACAGCACCATAGCAAACCGTTGTATTCCTGGTAAGTGAATAACTTTTTAAAAACCAAGGCTGGACAGAAAAATGGAAGTCAAATGGTACGTGCTTAAAAAGAAATATAAATAGGTTCAACAAAAATTCCTGACGCGTCTTTTGTAAATGCCTCTACGGTCGCATGACGCACTCGCGGGGCGTTCGGCTCTTCAATGGATGCCTCAGCTCCCTTTATAAAATTGTCGGCATGCGAACTAATGATTTCGTAAATAACTAAAAGAAAACGTGGGGCTATATATTCGGCAGTTTCATGTAGAAATTGAGAATGTTTGATAATACAACACTCGACTGCTTCCTTTCCTAAGTAAGCATTTATGAAAGAAAGTTAAAAAATCGTATTATTCGTCCGATTTTTTTCGGATTATATTGTTATCGATCATCGGAGACTACTAACTGCATGCATATATCCAGGGGGAGTAAAATGATCTCTAACGGGAATAATTTACTCGTCCGATTTTGGGTTTATCATGAGCCAAAAATATTTAAGTAAATTATTTGTCTCTCTGTTAGCTTATCCCGAATGGTGTGCTAAGTTATGAGTAATAAACGTCAGTTGAGTAGATTCCTCCTCCCAGATATCGCCCAAACTTCACAAGTCATTGGAGCACTTGACGCAGGTCATCTTGACCTGGGTTTGTATATGGCTGGCTGATGAGAGGCATCGGACAAGAAATGCCCATCCCAGTCCCCTTCGACTTCGTCGGTACTCTCTGCTCTGCATATATATATATATGGCAGGGGGCGCTCATCGATCGTTCTTGCGGAACTCACTCGTTCCATTGTGTCATACGGGCTCTCTCTCGTGCCCAACCAGCAGCCGCACAGCTGCGCATGATATAGGCAGTATGTTATTGCCGACATATATATATGATGAAAGGAGGAAGACCATCGGAAATAGAGTTTTACTCGTAAATTTTCGAGCTGGTTGCACCAACCCGTCGTCAGACAAAGTGGATGAGAGGTGGGAGTGTCACACTGCTGGTTGGTCGCCATGGCTAACACCAAACATGCACGGGAATTCCTCGAAGCTTGGCACTGCGGTGCAGATAACATTAACCGCCATGTTGACCTAGATGTCCACTACGAGGGTCTCCGATCGCGGTGGACTGACTGGCGCCCACCTTAAGAACAACCACAGCTAATGCGTGCCCGGACATGCATGATCTCGCCGACACGCCATTCCTCCCTCCCTGCCCTACTCCCACCCCCCCAACACGGCGAACCACAGCTGGGACCCACAACACCTATCTTCACCTCCTGCACCCATCACAACACGATGCACACCTCCCCCCCCCCAAGGTAGTCGGCTTACCTCTCTGTCTGCGTCCTCAACCAGCAGTGTGACAATCCCACCTCACATTATTCACTTTGTCTGACGATCGGTTGGTGCAACCAGCTCGAAAATTTACGAGTAAAACTCTGTTTCTGACGGACTTTCTCCTTTCATCATATCATCTCGGAATGCGCACTACTTCAGTTATTCATATATATATATATATATATATATAGGCAGAATAGTATTACCGACAAAGACAAGGGAGACTGGAATGGCCATTTCTGGCTTATTAGCCGTCGTCAGCCAGCCATACCCAAGCCCGAAGTGTGGAACACCCGAGCCTCGAACTCGCGACCTGTTGGTTTAGAAGTCAACGCCTCTACTCACCGGGCCACGAGCCCGTTGCCTTGTCGGTTTTCGATCGGGAATATACAATGTTAGGGGGCGCTCACCGATCGTTCATACGGAACTCACTCGTTCCGTTGTGCCTTATGGACTCTCTCTCGAGCCCAACCAGCAGCCGCACAGCGGCGCATGATATATAGGCAGAATAGTATTACCGACAAAGACAAGGGAGACTGGAATGGCCATTTCTGGCTTATTAGCCGTCGTCAGCCAGCCATACCCAAGCCCGAAGTGTGGAACACCCGAGCCTCGAACTCGCGACCTGTTGGTTTAGAAGTCAACGCCTCTACTCACCGGGCCACGAGCCCGTTGCCTTGTCGGTTTTCGATCGGGAATATACAATGTTAGGGGGCGCTCACCGATCGTTCATACGGAACTCACTCGTTCCGTTGTGCCTTATGGACTCTCTCTCGAGCCCAACCAGCAGCCGCACAGCGGCGCATGATATATAGGCAGAATAGTATTACCGACAAAGACAAGGGAGACTGGAATGGCCATTTCTGGCTTATTAGCCGTCGTCAGCCAGCCATACCCAAGCCCGAAGTGTGGAACACCCGAGCCTCGAACTCGCGACCTGTTGGTTTAGAAGTCAACGCCTCTACTCACCGGGCCACGAGCCCGTTGCCTTGTCGGTTTTCGATCGGGAATATACAATGTTAGGGGGCGCTCACCGATCGTTCATACGGAACTCACTCGTTCCGTTGTGCCTTATGGACTCTCTCTCGAGCCCAACCAGCAGCCGCACAGCGGCGCATGATATATAGGCAGAATAGTATTACCGACAAAGACAAGGGAGACTGGAATGGCCATTTCTGGCTTATTAGCCGTCGTCAGCCAGCCATACCCAAGCCCGAAGTGTGGAACACCCGAGCCTCGAACTCGCGACCTGTTGGTTTAGAAGTCAACGCCTCTACTCACCGGGCCACGAGCCCGTTGCCTTGTCGGTTTTCGATCGGGAATATACAATGTTAGGGGGCGCTCACCGATCGTTCATACGGAACTCACTCGTTCCGTTGTGCCTTATGGACTCTCTCTCGAGCCCAACCAGCAGCCGCACAGCGGCGCATGATATATAGGCAGAATAGTATTACCGACAAAGACAAGGGAGACTGGAATGGCCATTTCTGGCTTATTAGCCGTCGTCAGCCAGCCATACCCAAGCCCGAAGTGTGGAACACCCGAGCCTCGAACTCGCGACCTG
>CACRXP010001279.1:11919-41613 GCA_902702965.1 Spirometra erinaceieuropaei
TTCAGCAGCAGCTGGCGGAACGGCTCGGTCATCGGACTAACGCCGGTAGAGGCAAGAGGGAGGAAGCTCGACTCTGGAGGCCCTGTTCTCACGACACTCAGGGCACATTTATCACCATAAACAAGCTGTTGCCAGCTGACGGGCTAACTCGGTCCTCTTCTCAAAACCTGGAATCAGGCTCATTCATACTGTGGCTTCTGTTGCTCTTCTGTCCAGGGTCCAGCCTACCACATCTTGTTTCTGTGAAAACCTGTGACACACGTAGACACGCTGTTTATCCTTGTCAGCCATTGCGAACAGTGCCGTCTCCAATTTTCCCAGATTTGTCTTGACACGGGGCTCAGGTGTGTGAGGCAGCAAAGGGTGTGATAGATACGGCGCAATTCCACCATTGCCGTAAACTAATTCATGTATAAGTCACCGCTCGGGGGCCAGCTCTTCTACGAGACATACGGTAGACGTCATCCTCCGAGATATCTAGACTGTCAGGTCCTGCAGGGACTATAACTTGCATACCCCGTTAATGACTTCGACTAACTGGCGCGCATTCACACTCAGAAGCGTGACACTGAGCAGAATCAGGCAGAGGAGGGGACCTCTCTGAAAGAATAGTAGTGAAGTGCTAATCGTAATTCGTCTATCGGATATTCTCAAGGTCGGTATACGATTGGTCTTCCGGCGTGATCGGACAGGAGATATGCTTGCTGTCATTGGTTAATCCAGTTTGATATGGACTCAGACATAGGGCCGTCTGCGAATGCGATTCGAACTTGAAAGTTCAGTTGGCCAAACTTGACGAGAATTCGATACGAGTTCAATGTCTCTTAGAGAGACTCGAACAGAGCAATAAAGGTTTGAGCTTTTTGTCACTTCAATCAACAGATCATGGTTGTTGGATGACACAGATGCTACGTAATTGCATTTACTTCATGAAGTCTTCGTCCCAACCCTATTCTCTCGAGTGACGATGCTCACTCTGATTGCATGGAAGACCTGCCGTCTGATAGGTAGATCAAGGACCAACTGACCGCTAAGAAGGACAGCCTTAACCAAGGTAAAACGAAACTCGTCAACCTCATTGAGACCTGAACCTCCATAGTTGTTGTCCCTGCTGAAAGCTGGGAGACGTCAAGGTTATTCTGCACTCTAGCAAGCAGCTCCAGACTCACTGGCCTCCCAATTTGACCGACTGCAATATCCACACACGCGCACACATTCTGACGATCACAGCCGTCCATGCGCCACTCAAATGTAACGAAACTCGGTGATTACAATGACGCAACAACCGGAACTTACAAATCCATAAGAACAACTAACACCACCGTCGCACGTCCTCTTACTCTCGTCAGCCCATGCTCTGACTACATCAATAGTCACTGTCGCCGGAGAGAACAGGTTGGGTGTCTTCAAAACAATAAACCCCTCCTTTTAGCGACCTCTGTTTTATCCAACTACAAAGTACTTGGTCATCCGATTACGCCGATCGGAGCACGCTTGTAGCTTAGATGCCACAAGATCCACTTCTACGGACGGTGGCAACTCTGCAGGTCCCTTTTGGAGCAACATGAGAACTCGGTCAATCGATTTATCGATCTGGCGCCGGCGTACATAGCCCTGCGTAGTCACCTCCAGTCTTGCGCCGTCGGTCGATGATTGTAGAGCAACATGTCTCTCACCTTTTTCCTCCTACACCCCGTACGGGTGATCTGGTCTCGTGCGTGTTCTACGCTAGCCTTTGACTAGTGGTGGCCAAGACAAATGCGAGGCTACGTGCTACCCTTCTGGACATAAAGGTCTGTTAACGTCTGCTATACCACTATTCAGCAAACCATAGTCCTTGCAGCCTGGTGCTCGCTGGCAGTTCTCTGGCACCTGGCTCCCTGCCGGTAGATGCGCTTGCACTCCCGCTGGGCATACAGGTCGTGAACATGGCTGCCCAGCCGTCCTCCTCCTCCTTCTGACACGCATTTGTGATGTTGTTGTTGTTGGTTGAAATCCCGATCGCTTGCTGTATGGACCATTGGGGTGTGGAGTGGAACGCCAAGGCGTGGGCTCGGCCGCGCCATCCACCTGCGTTCTCCCCCGTCTCCGGTCCTCTTGACTCTGTCTTGACATCGGACCCAAGTGGGGAGGAGGAGAGAGTGCGGTAGTGCTATAACTATAAACTAATTCACGGTGGACATCGTCGGGCACGACGGTCGAACTGTCGTCGTCATCGTCGTTGCATCTTACGTCCTACTCCAGGCTAACGCTTGGTTTGAAACTTTCTCGGCAGTCCTGCCCCCAACTTTCACTGCTAGCAGTTTAGCTCAGTCATGCGCGCTGCACGCGCGTGTGTGTGGCAAATTTCCCCCCACTCAGGATGCGATTTCACACGCCGCTGCCACTGTTTGCCTCGTCCACAGCCCAGCCTACGCAGCATTGCGACTGCCTCGATGGAGTCCTACACATCATATGGACCGGTCACAGCCTTGTAGTATTCGCGAACCTGTCGTCGGTGAGAGGCGTGACTGCCAAGCCACCGTATTACATCAGTTATTGCCGGGGAGGGGGAGGGGGGCGCGAGGCAGGCGTGTTCTGACTAGTTCACGATCAGCGCGGTACTACCCGAGACGGCGTGAGTGAATGGAGGGGTGACCACCAAATCGTGCTGCGCTGTGGACGGCCTGTCCCCGTACTGAGGACAAATTAACTCACGACACGCGTAAATCGGGATGTAAAGAGTCCGTGCACGACCGCAGCTACTGTCGTACACGTCCCCCCCCCCCCCCCCCCCGGGTCGCGCGTCAATGCGGAGGCTTCACTCCACAGCTGCACGCTCAATTCCGGTATCAGCCGCCTGGCAGGCCAAGATGACAGCCGATTGGTGCATGTGAAGGACAGGAGTAAGTGAGTTCGGCACTAGGGGAATCATCCATCCCTACGGCAAATCATTAGGGGCTCATAAAATTTGCAGTGGATGTGGACCATGTGGTTTACTTCATAGGCAGCCCTGATAAACGGACAAGTATTTCTGCTTTATGAACGAACATATTTCGGTCTTAAAAATTCAACTAATTAGGACCTTGTTTTAAAGTCGAAAGATACCATTCCTACGGATATAAAACCCGCGGACGTATAAGAAAGATTAGGTTTGTGCATGTTTTTATAAACTATATTTGAATCTACAAGGGCGTAAAAAATTAATGAGGAAGTTCGGGTTATGGCAGTGAAGCTCTTTCAAAACCCGACACCCTGCCATGACGGAAACATACTGGAACATTTCTGCTTGACGATTAGTATTACTGTTCCACCTAAGTACACCCTTCTAATCGAAAACATATTTAAGAATTTGGGTAAGCATTTCACGTACAGTAGGTGATGTAACCACAAGCAATTTATTTTCAGCGTTAGAAAAACCTTACATTTTTATATGCTATTAAAAAGATACCATAATGGGTTCATTAAACTTTACAACGCATTGGAACCATACAGAGTACTTTGTGAGCAACAAAAAATGCACAGATAAGGTGCTTTATAGATGAACTCTTTGCTGTCTCTAAAATTTCATAATTTACAACTTTATAGACTAGAAAATACTCTTTCTTCAGGTACAACGAGCAAAAAGGCGTAATTTACTGCCAGATGAGTGAAAGAACGATTATTTTAGGCATTTTTTAAAGAACGTGTTTAAATTTTTAAGGGGAGCGAAAATCTCTGCGAAAAGTTCATACTACTTAATTAGCCATTTTTTTACCGAACTTATGTTTACAGGCATTCCAAAAGAACCCCGCTGAAAAGCCAGCATCCTGACATGACTGAAATATCTTTGAATTAAGTTGCACAGTAATAACTATTACCACGCTGTTTAAGTAATCTTTCTAAACGAAAAATCATTCCTGAATTTCGACTGAAACATTTCCTGAGATAGCATATCCCCCTTAGGTCATCTAAACTGACCTGTCGTCTAACTGACTGTAGACTGATTACCTATGGAAACCTGCTCGGGCAATCAGCTGACTGTATCAGAATCAGTGGATTCTACGCGTTGTAGTTGGTAGAGCTGTCATTTTGACCTAAATGGGATTAAACACATGGCTATCAGTCGGACCCTCGTAGATCACGTGGTCAGAACGTTGACTTGCCCTTCCTGTCGTGGGTCCGAATCCCAGTGAGGTCACCGAGCATTTCACAATAAGGTCAGCTTAATTTATTTGTTGTCCCTCTCCGAAACAGCGATTTTTGGCTTTTTCGCCACCGCAGTCTAGCTGAAGGTCAATCACAATTTATATGTCTATCCACCCGTGGCTAAGTTCGTGAGTTTGTGGTAATTTGGGAGAGTTACCCTAGTCCAAGCAGACGGACCCATATCGCTGCAACAGGTGGATTGAGAAAACAACCAATAGGAAAGGCCTGTTAACCGGGGCTACTTGCGCACACGTGAGTAGGCACGTGACACCAACTGCGTGAGTCAGCGTTTATCGTTTGATTAATGAAGGACCGACTACGATTGGTAGTGGACGCGACTGTGCCCACGCCCCCTCCACTTTAAACAGTGATCGTTCGGATTTACAGCTGGCGTGACAGACAAGTCAGCGCGTCTGAACAAATCGATTTTACGTATTCCGGCTGTGCGTTGGGGGCGGGGGGGGGGGAATCGATGCACTGGTAGGACGCCTGCATATGCAGCCAACCCAGCTAGATGAGCAGTTTTTATTTCGGCAAACTGATATGAAGGAAGGCAGAGTTCGCTGACTCGCGAGTACATTTTTATTGCAGATGGGAAAGGCTGATTACTCCCACAGCGATGATGCCACAAAGCAAGGTCTATCCTATAAGCAGCACATGCACTTGAAAGGTGGACATTGGACCATTTTTATCGCATGACCCAGAGCTGTTCATGCAACCTTCGCAAACACCCAAGTATCCTTAAAATATCCTCGGCTGTTCTCAAATTTGCCTTTCGGCCAGCTTTCGGCATGCACTCAGGAAGTGTAATGGCCATCACCAAGAGAGTATGTACAGCCCGTTGTAGCCTACTACGCGGTTATATGGAACTTCATTCAAGGTATGGGTTAACGTCTGAAGATTCTTGAGACAACAGAACATACAATAAATGGAAGAAATTCAGGAAGGTAGGCAAGGAAAATGATTGTAAGGATAAAGTAGAGGCAAAGCTGGCCGACAGTCTAGGAGGACTCCACGCAGGGGGTTTCATAAGTAACCGTGACCTCGAACACCTCCGGCTAGTCGGCGCACATATCCCTCGACTGTAAGGCTTACCTAAGATCCGTATCATGCGATAAAGAAGTAGTTAGCGGAGAATCTCAAGCCCATACAGCGTCAGCTATCATCACGTAGCTATCGAGATACCTTCGAATGCATTGACGATGTCAAAGATCTCAACCTTAACGACATGAAGATGTTCTCGCTTGACGTCTCATCACTTTTTGCAAACGTTCCGGTTACCAAGACGGTTGATTGCGTCTGCGAATTCCTCCCAACTAATCAACAGGTAATAGGAATTCCTTATCTCATGCTGACCTAACCGTGAAAAACTCATCTCAGTGGGATTCGAACCCACGCAGTATGGGGAAGGCTTTAGTACAGCCAACGCTCTAACCACCTGATCTACGAGGCACCGCCGGACGACGCCGAGGTGCCGTGCTTTTCACAGTATGGTCAGTATGAAATATTCGGAATCTGCCAAAAACACCTGTGAAAAGGAATTCCGACGAACACACTCAAAGAACTATTACTAAGATGAACATTATACGTGCAGTTCCTTTTTCACAACAAATAGACGGGGTTGTTCTGGGATCGCATTTTGCGCCTCCCCTAGCCGATGTCTTCATAGGCAAGTTAGAGGAACTTCAACTGAGCGATCAGATTAATAAACTTAAATATTATGGTCGATAGTCAATGACATCCTTGCATTCGCCACCACAGAAACCGACATATCTGCCCTCTTAAACGCAATGAATCAGGTACATCCTCCAATCACATTCACGTTGAGGATGAATACTATTCTCAACTAACCCTATTTTACGCAGATAGGTTGCCAATTCAGACCACACCAGCGTGCATCTACTCATTTACTTGCTCATGTGGAGCAGGTTATATTGGTCGCACGAGTCGGCGCCTATCCCAGAGAATACGAGAACACCTACCGGCATGACTTGGATAAGGCCAAACAGGGAGCCTAAAACCGCCGTTCTCGCGCATGTTGTTGATTCCGGACATCGGGTGGTCCCCAGCGACGCTTTTCGCGTGATTTATAAGGTCCCATCGATCTACCCTAAGCTACTGGGTCAGCGCCTGTTAGCAACGTCAGAAGCCGTCGCCATCCGGTTACGAAGGCCGATCTTGTGCGCACATAAGGACGACGTTCAGGCTCCGCACTTGTCGTCGTAAAAAGTCGACTAACTACGCAACTCTCCACGCACTTCCGTTCTCGGCCCGTCCCTGGCATTGACTGTTATTACCTGCCCTGCCCTATTTTCCCACACCCTTTCTGTATTTTACGGCAAAATGTAATCAATTTCTCTAATCAATGGCATGTTTTACTTGACCGCGTTCCCAAATTGATCGCTTTACTGACGTTTCGGGTGCCTGATCGGCTCTCAGCGCAAAGTAGGTTCACCTCCATCTTTTCCAAAAGGTGCGCCTATGATCTCGCACTAGCATTCACATAGAAAATGCTTGACTATTTTACTCCTACGGTGAGCGAATTCTCTCCTGTAACCTGATTGGTTCTCATTCGAGCGGAATTGTTGGTTGGCTGAGACGAGAGGCGGAGGGGGAGACAAAATTAAAACTGTCTCTCCTGCAACTTGAACATGCAAACACTCGCTTCTACACTGACCCCAAGTTCCATAGCACACATCAGGAAAAAGGACGCTTGCCACAAACACCACATAGAGCACACCTTCATGGGATATCATCAAGATGGCAGCCATGAAGAGTAGGGCTCACGCACCACCTACCGATGCGCCTAGATGCCCCTTAGCACACAAACACAGCTGGTCCCCAGACGGTTTAATATCTCACACCCCCACCACAGAGTCGGTACACGGCGTCCGTCCGGCCGAGGCAGCCCGATCTAAGCAATCTGCACCTTCAACCCTGCATCCGCTAGTATGGGACGAACCGCTGGTGGAGATGACCAGAGTTAAGCTCTACGGCATAACGTTGCTCTGGATGTCGATTGTGGTGATGCTGTTTGTGAACATTCTTTTTGGCGCCTTTGCACTGGTGTGCAGTCTCAGGGCCCACCGTCTGCTGCAGTCTCCGGCATCTGAGGCGCCGCAGCAACCCGCTGCTGCTGACTCCTGGCGAGTTCCCCTGGGGCATCTACAGACCGCACGCCGACTCGGACGAGCGGCCTTCGCGTTGAATTCAGCAGGCATTCTCATCTCCATGCTCGCCCTCATTTTTGCCTTCATGTACTTTGGAACGGAGCCGGAATCGAGGAAATCCCTTTTCAGCGTCATACAGGCCTTTATGCAGCCCAGTGCCGTCAATCATCCTGCCCTAGAAAAAAGCCCCTCGGTCGGATCTTATTTCGCAACAGATAAGACCCAGTCTAAGCCCTAACTCCAATCCCTAACCTTAACCCTGACCCCTAACCCCNCGCTAGAGCGTGCGCAACATGTTCACACGCAAGCCATTTAGTTAAATAACAATGTGGGATTCGGTGAAGGTTTCTGGCATTCCCGGCCTGCAGTCCAAAGGACGACGATGACGACGGCGACGACGACGACGACAGTGAGGGTGGTGTTGGTGGTTTCATTAGGTGGATGGCGGCAAGTAAGTGGGAAATAAATGTTCCTACTATCTTTAAGATTGTCGGAAATATTTCGCTGAGTAATGTTTCCCTTTTTTCGGCAAACGAACAAACGATTTACTGACTGAAGTAGGGGAGAATGTTTAAAACGAACGGCAGTCAAAGTACTTTGAATGCCTTGAATATGTCTGACATCTACATCTTGCAGATAAATTGAAACTGACTGAAATCTAATAATCAATCCGGACAATTTTACTTTCGAATGGAAGAGAATATGCGCATCCCAGGTTCTTGTTTGAAAGAAGACGAATGCACGAACACTGGAACGGAAGATTCACTGACCTTAGCTTTCGAACTCGAACTGCAGTTTGCCATCAGAGACTGCTACAGTGCAGCAACATGTGAAATCTTATATCGTTGTACCGTGGGGGCGGGGGGAATACGCCCTTGGCTGGGTCTGGTTTGTGCTACCTGACGGCGTTTGTACTTCGCGGCGATGTGGGCTGCGCCACCTGGCTGCGTGGGCGGAGCGCGTGATAACACGCAGGCGAATCAATGTGTCTATTGATAGAGTTGGTGTCCGACACCCGGGCCTCCAACAGTTTTCGTCCGTATTGTTGCTGGCTCGCGCCAACATCCGCGTGTTGGCGAAGTCGAACTCATGGCCTTCCTTCGGCGTGTGAGTGGCCACTTGAGATAGTGGGTCGCCTCTCCGAACGGCCCGTTTGTGCTCATGTATACGTGAGCTGAGTCGTCGTCCCGTTTTGGTCTGTGTAGTGACAAGGACAGTTATGTCATAGGATTTGATAGAATACACCCGACCGCTCACCTGCGTCCAGCCGATCCTTGATTTTCATGATCCTGCTACGCATGGTAGCCGCCGGGCCAGGCGGCACAAACCGGACGTAGTTCCCCCCCCCCTCTCACGGCACAATGATATAAATGTTCACACGTTGCTGCACTCTAGCAGTCTCTGATGATGAACACCAGTTGGATTTCGAAAGCTAAGGGACGGGGCGAGAGCGGATGTACGCGGAAAGTTGCTTGGTTAGTCGACTTTTGGCAACGAAAAGTGCAAAACCTGAACGTCGTCTTCTCAGCTCACAAGATCGACTTTCGTAACCGGACGGCGACGGCTTCTGCTGTTGCTAACAGGCGCTGACCCAGTAGTTTAGGGTAGCTCGATGGGACCTCATAAATCACGCCAAAGGCTTCGCTGGGTACCACACGATGTGCGGAATCAACAACACGCGCGAGAACGGCGTTTTTATGCTCCTAATTTGGTCTTTTCACAGCTGTGCCGGGAGGTGTTCTCGTATCCTTCTGAATAGGCGTCGACTCGTGCGAACAATATAACCTGCTCCACAGGAGCATGTAAAGGAGTATGTGATCATTGATGTGCTCTGAGTTGGCAATCTACAGTGAGTGACCTATCTCATGAAATGTTGACTGAAATTCTGAAACGTGTTTTCGATTAGGAAGGATTACTTAGGCGCGGTTGTAATACTAATTATCTTACGGTATAATCGTAAAGTATTTTAGACTCAGCAGGATGTCGGCTTTAAAGCACACTGCTTTTGAATCTCCCGTAGAAAACGTACTCGATAAAAAATGACTACTTAAGTAGTATGAATTTTTCTCATTGATTTTCGATGGTTTTGCAAATTAAAATATATCTCATAGAAACCATTAACAAAAATATGCTTTCTTTCAGTCATTTAATAGAAAATCACGTCTTCTTTATATTTTTTTTTTCAAGGAAGGAGTATAATCAGGTTTTAAAAAAGTTTTCCAATTCCCGAATAATTATGAGCCAGATCTGCCATTGCATTAGTGTTTAGCGATTTTAGTTTACAAGGTGCATGCTTTCTACGTAAGGAAAATCACATATTGCTCTATGCGTTTAGGAAGATACCATATAGAGTTTATACAATTTTGCAATAAATCCGGTTTAGGTTGTACATTTCACGAGGAGCTGTCATAAACGGCCAGGTACGATGCTATGTGAATGGACATTGCACGGTCTTAAAAAATCTCATAATTAAAAACTTTTCAAACCTTAATTATACTCCTTCCTTGAATAAAAAATATAAAGAAGACGTGATTCTCTGTTAATTGACTGAAAGAAAGCTTATTTTTGTTTATGGTTTCTGTAAGATATATTTAAATTTGCAAGACCATCAAAAATCAATGAGAAAAATGCATGCTGCTTAAGTAGTCATTTTTTACCGAGTACTTTTTTACCGGAGATTAAAAGCAGTGTGTTTAAGAGCCGACATCCTGCCAAGTCCGAAATACTACACAATTATGCCGCAAGATAATTAGTATTACAACCGCGCCTAAGTAATCCTTCCTAATCGAAAACACTTTTCGGAATTTCAGTAAACATTTCATGAGATGGGTCACTCACTGTATAATTACGTCCTCAGCGAAAAACAGGGTTAATAGAGAATAGTATTCGAACCCTTGTTTCTGGGAAGGTCCATATGCCAGCTTCACCATGGCGACCTCTAGGGAGTTCACTAGCAACGCCCCGTTGAAAATGGACTCTGAGGAACAGCGTTTTCTTTTCAGCATTCAGTGTGGTGAGTCTTTCCGATTGCTCAGCAATGTTCTTTGCGATAAACCTGTCAGGATGTTCGTTTTCATGAAGCAAGTCCTGGATCTTTCCGAGCTCCTCCACGATTCGTTGGGGTCCACACGATGGCCGGAATCAACATGCGCGAGAATGGCGCTGTTTATTCCTCGATCAAGCAGCCTCACGAACCATTCCAGCAACAAGGGTTCAAACATCATTCTCTACTTACTTTATTTTACGCGGACAGGGTAAGGATAAGTTGCCAACTCAGACTGCATTAACGTGCACCTACCCTTATGCTTGATCCTGTTGAACAAGTTAGATTGGTCGCACGAGTCGGAGCTTATCCAAGAGAGTACGAGAACACATCGATTTTACGTTGGGAGCGGGGGGGGGAAATCGATACACTGATACGGCGCCTGCATGCGCAACCAATCCAGGTAGATGAGCAGTTTTTATTTCGGCAAACTGATGGCAGGGAAGGCAGAGCTCGCCGACTCGCGAGTACATTTTTATTGCAGATGGAAAAGGCTGATTACTCCCACAGCGATGATGCCACAAAGCAAGGTCTTTCCTATAAGCAGCACATTCACTTGGGAGGTGGACATTGAACCATTTTTATCTCATAACCCAGAGCTGTTCATGCAACCTTCGCAAATACCCAAGTATCCTTAACAAATCCTCGGCGGTTCTCAAATTTGCCTTTCGGCCAGCTTTCAGCATGTACTCAGGAAGTGATTAATAGCAACAACTTGTAATGGCCACCACTAAGCGAGTACAGCGCGTTGTAGCCTACTCTGCGGTTATATCGCACTCCTTTCAAGGTATGGGTTAATGTCTGGAAATTCTTGAGACAACTGAACTTGCAATAAGCGGAAAAAATTCAGGAAGGTAGACAAGGAAAATGATTGCGCGGATAAAGTAGAGGCAAAACTGGCCGACTGCCTAGGAAGACTTCACGCAGGGGCTTCATAAGTAACCGTGACCTCGAACACCTCCGTTCAGTCGGCACACATATCCCTCGACTTACCTAAGATCCGCAAGGACAGCCTACCTATTCGTCCAATTCTGAGCATGCGTAAATCTCTGTACCATGCGATAGCGAAGTGACTAGCGCAGAAACTCAAGCCCTTACAGCGTCGGCTAGCATCACGTAGCTATCGAGATACCCTCGAATTCATTGACGATGTCAAAGATCTCAACCTTAATGACATGATGGTGTTCTCGCTTGACGTCTCATCACTTTCACAGACGCCCCGTTTACCGAGACAGTTGATTACATCTGCGAATTCCTCCCAACTTATCAACGGCGAGTAGGAATTCCTTATGCCATATTGACCCAACTGTGAAAGACTCGGCGTCTCGGTGGTATTTGAACTCACGCAGTAAAGGAAAGGCTTTAGTACAACCAACGCTCTAACCACCTGATCTACGAGGCACCGCCGGACGACGCCGAGGTGCCGAGTTTTTCACAGTTGCCTCAGTACGAAATATTCAAAATCTGCCAAAACATCTATGAATAGGAATTCCGATCAGCACACTCAAAGAACTATTGCTAAGATACCCATTATATGTGCAGTTCCTTTCGACAACAAACTTTAGAGACAAATAGATGGCGTTGTTATGGAATCGCATTTTGCACCTCTTCTAGCCGATGTTTTCATGGACAAGCTAGGGAAATTCCAACTAAGCGGTCAAATCAATAAGCTTAAACATTATGGTCGCTGCCCCGATGACATCCTTGCAATCGCCACCACAGAAACCGACATATCTGTCCTCTTAAACGCGATGAATCAGGTACGTCCTCCAATCACATTCACGTTGAAGATGAAAACAACTAGTTCGTCCCCTTACCTGAATTTCCTCCTCAACAGGGGAACTGACGATAGCGTCCAATGGAGCGTCTATTGGAAGAAAACCGCGTCTGGACATTGGCAGTTTCGTGCCCCTCCAACAAAAATGAAATCTAATCCGGTGTTTGACCGAAAGGGCTAGAAAATTCTGTTCTACAGATGACGTCGAGGTGGAGCTTAGAAAGATCCAGGACTTGCTATGTGAAAATGGATATCCTGACAAGTCTATCGCAAAGAATGTTGCTGTGTGGCCGTAAAAACCCACCACACAGACTGCCGAAAGGAAAATTTTATTCCTTAACGTCTCTTATCAAGGGGACGCTGCAAGTGAACTCCTAAGAAGACACCTTGGTCAGGTTGTCGCACGAACCATCCCACTAACAAGTTTCCAACCACTATTCTCTTCTAGCCCCATTGTATGCGGAGAAGGTAAGTATGGATTGACAACTCAGACCACATCAAATTGCACCTACTCATTTACTTGATCCTGTTGAACAGGCTAGATTGGTCGCACGAGTCGGCGCTTATCCAAAAGAGTACGAGAACACCTCCCGGCCAAACAAGGAGCATAAACAGCGCTATTTGTGCCTATGTTGTTGATCCCGGACATCGCGTAGACCCCAGCGACGCTTTTCGCGTGATTCATAAGGTCACATCGAGCTACTTTAAGCAGAAGCTGTTGCCATCAGGTTATGACAGTTGGTCTTGTGCGCACAGAAGAACCACGTTCAGGCTCCGCACTTTTCGTGATAAAAATTCGACTAAGCACGCACCTCTCCGCGCACTTCCGCTGTCGCCCCGTCTCTGGCATTGACTGTTTTTACCTCCCCGGCCATATTTTCCCACACCCTGTCTGTGTTTTACGGCGAAATTTAATCGATTTCTCTAATCACTGGCATGTTTTACTTGGCTGCTTTGCCATGTACATATCCTGGCCGGACGAGAATTTATTGAAAGCAAACGTATGCTCGCCAACCTGTCTTCTGAACACTTTAATGGGAATTTTCGCAACTCTTAACATCTATTGGTCGGATGTGGTTTGGTAGCCCCACCTGAAGTAAACAAACCCCAGTCACCTCTCATACGGGACCGGTGGTAATAGGGGAGTTTTACAGGTGGAGCCGAAGAACGCACAGGCGACAAGGTTAAACAGTTGTGTGGAAAGGAAAAGCTACTGGGAGTGCGTGGTTGTACTTTCAATAGTTGAGAATTAGTTACGCTAATTCCCAACCCTAATCATAACCCCTAACCATGACCCTTTATACTAAACACCTACCGCTAGCCCTAACCTTTAACCCTAAATCCTAGCCCTAACCCTTAACCCCAACTCCACCATTGTTGTTTCCATCAGGTGGGGCCACTAAACCACATCTTAACAATTTATCTGTGTGGCTTACCTCAGCCATAAGTTTTTCAAATGGTCCTACAATTCCCACGTGTAGGAGTCGCAATCTTTGTCAACCTGAACTTACTAGAACATTGCTAACTGTCCTCCTGTTAGCTGAGAAGCAGTCTGCAGCGTTATTAGTAACTTGGGGAAAGCTGAGTTCCTTTGTCATCCAAAACGTGTGCAGCAGTTTGTTGACGTACCAAATTCTCCCAACTGCTTAAACCTGCTGCAGGTTTTCGCACAATAATCTTTTCGATACAAGGCATGCTTACTGCTGGAAACGCGGCTTATTTAGTTTTGCAAATGAATAAACAATGAGAAGGACAAAGGGTTTATCTCCAACCTCCCCCCACCCAGCTTCATTCGGGCTGCGAATGTCGTATCCTGGTCAATAAGACGCACACGGGCAAAAAAGTCTCAGGAGAAATAGTTTCTCGATCATACGTACTCTTTTAGGGCTTCCGCTCGACGCACGCGCCTGCTTAGAGTTTTAGTGAGCGCCGTAGATTGAGGAGGCTACTCGTTCGACCGTAAGAGCGGCATCACGCACTTGCAACTTATCCTCGCTGCTGGGCGTCAAGTCGAATAGTCATTATGCTGAACCGCATAAGAGCAGGTTACCTTGCTTCAAGATGAGCATGTTTTTTATCGAGACGGGTTACTAAATAAGAATTTTCTATGCAGTTAGCACACCTCTTGGCGTTCGGTTAATTTACGATATTATGCAATCCTTTTGAACATCAGTCCTGGGTAATTTGGACTTCGGCGTCAAACGCTCTACACTGCGAGTTTTAAAGGTCCTTTTAATGCTGCCTGAATCATTTTATGACGTAAGGTCTGTTTTGTGAGGACATACACCCGTCCTTGCGCCAAATATTGCAAATTTTCCCCTAATCGATGCAGGTCTGAGATGCATTTTAAAGACAAGCTAACGGCGACAAATTAGGATAACGAGAAACTTGGGATTAGCTACTAGATTTTACAATTTATTACTGTCTGGAACATACTCATCCCGTTACGTCTTGGGCTCGAAGGCAGTCCGATAACGACCAATAGTATGACAGTTCGATCTTCGTGCCTGACGATGTCCACCGTGTGCTCCACAGCAAGTAAAATAAGCACGGCGACTTACGCGTGAATATGGTTTGTAGTGAGGGTGGACTTGAACAGCATCTAACTCACTCGTTCCTCCTATCCCACCTGGGCCGGGTGTCGAGACATAGTCATGAGGACCAGGAGATAGAAAGGACGGAGGTGGCTAGTGCGGCCGGACCCGCACCTAGGCGTCCCACCACAGTCGCTGGTCCACAACCAACACTTGACCAGGATTTTTGCTAATAACAGCACAACAACGGGTTCGAAAGACGAAGATGACTGGGCAAGCGTGTTCCCGACTTGTATACCCAGCAGGAGCACAAGCGCAGCGAGAGCTCTCAAAACAGTAACTGTGAGGCTGCAACAGAGACGTAGTCTGTGAGCAAAGGAAATATCTTTAAAAGTTATGCGCATATAGTAAGAGGGAAAGAATCGTTTTCTAAACCTTGCTATTCTTAGGTGCGCGTCTGTCAGCGGCTAGCATCACTAAACAGCCCACGGTCTGGAGCGCCTCAAGGTCATTCGGCTTCAACTCAGAGGATTCTACTGTGGAATCAGTTTGCCAACCTCCAGGCACGCTGGTCCGCAGTCGGTCGACTGAATTCATCGCGGGCACATTTAAGTCCAACCAGTTACCGTGATATACACGACTCAGGCGACGTAAAGGTCATCGCTCGGACACATCGGGGACTATCTCCCCCCCCCCCCAGCGGAAAGTTCGACCGCAGCAAGCGTACAGTAGGTGGGCTAACTCATGAAATGTCAACCGAAATTCCGAAATGCGTTTTCGTCCCGAAAAGATTAATTAAGTAGGGTTGTAAAATTAGTCAGTCTGCAACATAATTCTATAATATTTCAGTTACCTCAGTATGCCGGCTTTAGAATGAGCCTCCTTCCGGCTGCACGCTAAAACTGCACTTTGTAAAAATTGACTACTTATTTAGCATGCATTTTTCTCGTTGATTTTCGATGCTCCTAAAAGTCCAATTATGTTTCATGGAAAACATGCATAAAAATACTCATTCTCCTACTCATTCGGTAGAAAATTACGTCGTCTTCCTATTTTATACTCGAAGGAAGGACATAATTCGGTTTTAAAAAGTTTTCCAATTCCCGAAAAATTTTGAACCCGCTCTACCGTCACAATTGGATTCAGGGTTTCCAACCTACAAACCATATATTTTCCGCGTACGGAAAACCATATGTTTCTCTGCAGTATTAAGTGGACACCATATGGGTTCATAAAATTCAGCAGTAGATTTTAGCCATATTGTTAACTTTACGAGTCACATTGGTAAATGCAGAGATATGATGAGTTATGAACGGCCATTTCACGGTACTTAAAAGTTCCACAATTGGAAACTTTTTTAAAACCGAATCATCTCCCTCCTTCGAGTATTTAGTTGGAAGAATACGTCATTTTCTATCGAATGAGCAAACGATGAATATTTTTTTGCATGTCTTACCTGGAGCAAAATTGAATTTTCTAGATGCATCGAAAATCAATGAGAAAAATGCATTCTACATAAATAAAAAACGACCACATATTTAGCATCCATTTTCCTCGGCGATTTTCGATGCATCTAGAAAATTCAATTGTGCTCCAGGGAAGACATGCAGAAAAATATTCATCGTTTGCTCATTCGATAGAAAATGACGTATTCTTACAACTAAATACTCGACGGAGGGAGACGATTCGGTTTTAAAAGGTTTCTAATTGTGGTACTTTTAAATACCGTGAAATGGCCGTTCATTAAATGTCATGTCTCTGCATTTACCAATGTGGATCAAATCCACTGCTTAATTTTATGAACTCCATATGGGCCCCATTTATTACCGTAGAGGAATGTGTGGTTTTCCGTACACGGAAAATATACGGCTTGTAGTTTGGAAACCCTGAATCTAAGTGAAATGGCAGAGCGGATTCAAAATTATTCGGGAATTGGAAAAGTTTCTGAAAACCGAATTATGTCCCTCCTTCGAGTACAAAGACGTAATCATCTACCAAATGAGTGGAACAATGAGCATTTTCATGCATGTTTTCTATGAAATATAGTTGGATTTTAGAGGCATCGAAAATCAATGAGAATAATGCATGCAAATACGTAGTCAATTTTTACAGTGTAGTTTCTGCATGCAACCGGAAGGAAGTTCATTCGAAAGCCGCTATCCTGGCGTAGCTGAAGTATTATAGAATTATGTTGCAGGCTGACTAGTTTTACAGCCCTACTTAATTAATCTTTTCGAAGCGAAAACGCATTACGGAATTTCGGTTGGCATTTCATGAGTTAGCCCACCTACTGTACACACTCACCGCCTGACCACCGAGGTGGCGCGGCACCATCGATTTTGGCGTGAAGTATGTTCGAATGATGTAGACATTGCTGATAGAAGCGAACAGGCGAGTTCCAGGTAGCAGTTCTCAGGCCCGCAATCCATCAACAAGCACAATGACCTCCCGGTGCCCTATTCCGTATTGCGATTTTCCCTGGGCAGGAGAATCAGTCACGTGGGGAGGGCGCGGGCGAGCAATCATCACGGTGACAGTGAGCCAGTTTGCCGAGCAATCGTCACACCAGCATCCAGCAGGGATGACGAAATCGCGGCAACTAACGACTCAGACTCGGACCGACAAGCCACCACCGCATCAATTACGACCCCAGCGGTGATTACGAGAACTGTTAATTACAGTGCGCATACGGTCCCACGGCAGCCACGTGCTATAAATACTGCACTCCTGGTGCCATCATCACCTTGATCTGCGAATGTCTCTGATGATGGATTCGAGTGAGGATCCGAAACGTCAGGCAAATAAATTTCTTGTTCCGGTGATCGCATCTTCATCTTCTGATGTAGACATTCGCAGCACCAACCGCACTACCTCTTCCATTGCCCACCTTATTCCGATAAAAAGACCATGTCAGGATGTCTGAAGGTGGGCGCGGCTCGACGATTCCTAGTGTCGACCCCCCGCTCTTCCCTCTCCCATGCACCAGTCTACTCTCCGGGTCCGTTAACCGGCTGGCAACGGGACTGTGCGCAATGCCTGCTTGTGTGCGACAGTGGCTATGACCTCCCACAGACTCAGCGCGGCCAGATATACGCGTGTCATGCATCATTCTGACCCCATATTGGCTCGGCGGATTTTTGGCAAAAACCTCTGTGGCAGGTGACCTCATGCAATACGCCCCACATCGCTTGAACGTAAGCCACTGCGTCCTAGACACAAAGAACACCCACCAATGTGGATAACAGCACGGACTCTCGCTCAGTCTCTGGAGTGACTCTACACTGTCGTCACACGTCCTCGACTTTGCAGTGATCAACCTTGCCTCGCCTGCTGATTCATTCTCTGATGATGGATAATTAGACCCCCTGCTCGAAAAGTTACACCTAAAATAAATCGTTTCTTTTGTCATGCCACCTGGAAGTCGCATTTTCACTGTCATTGACTCTGTCATGCGCCTGTTCCTGTAAGCACACATATCCGACTGAACGCCTGAGGGTGTCTGTAGAATGGCGCCTCGTTTCGGTTGCACTGCTGGCTCAACAGTCGGACTACGTTCGCACATGACCGCGTGTTTCACAGTCCCCGGCGCCGGTTGGGTTCTCTCAAGCTGGGCAGAGCATAATTGAACTCGAGAGGCCTCTGAGAAGGAACAGAAGACGTAGGGCGGGGTCACAGATACCCCACTTCTCTCATACAGGTGGACTTCCGATAAATTCGAGGGTGAGGGTGCACATTCCTATGTCTTACATTTGACCTTGGCCTCGACCCTTACCATAGGCCTAACCCTCCTAACCCCCTAGAACGTGACGTAAAGCCAACTCTTATTCCAGCGGTACTTATAACCGTTGCAAGGATGAACGCGCGACCACTGGGACAGTACGTGTCCGAGCTTTCGGTTTCGAACAGGAGACCACCGCCAGAGACTGTGAGAATGCTGCGTCGAATGGGCAGTTTTGTAGTCAGACGAAGAAGGAGAGAGTAGGAGTGCAGGGGGTGGTATTCACGATAAGGCTGAGTCCACGCCGTCTCGCGGCGTAGTGCATGCGTGCACCCTTGGCTGGGAATTGGGTCTCACCTCTTGCCCGCGGGAACGGAGCGCGTGATAGCAGCAGCAGAACAAGCGACAGTTGTAAGGCATGTTGGCCAATCATCGACCGACGACGCAAGACTGCAGGTGAATACGCAGGACTCTGTACGCCGGCGCCAGATCGATAAATCAATTGACCGAGTTCTCATCCGAGGTCCAAGCTTCAATCAGTTCTCGGCCTGTTTCGTTTCCGGCGTGGGCGACCATTTTAGTGGCTGCGAAGTTAAACTCGGGGCCCATTTCGTAGGTGTGGGCTGCCGCTTGTGATAATGCGTCGCCTCGTCGCATAGCCAGCTTCTGTTCATGTAAGCGCGATCCGAGCATGCAACCAGTCTGGCTTGTGTAGTTACAAGGACAGTTTTGACACGGGATGCGATACATTACTCCAGATTGCTCTTCAGGCTTTAATCGGTCTTTAATTTTCATGACGCTATTGCGCATGGTGTCGTTGGGGCGGTGTGCAATTCCAACATTTAGCTCCGCAGCAATGCGCTCGGTCGCTTCTAAAACGCCCTTGATGCATGGCTGAGAATGCCATATGGTCGGTGGTGTTGTTTTTTGAGTCCTCTGGGGGCGACCGCATAGGCAGCGGCTTATGAATGCCCTCGGATAGCCATTTTGCACAAACTGGTCGCGGAGATAACGGACCTCACATGTTCTGACCTCCGGTTTGCTGAAATGAGTTTGGATCCGTTTGAAGAACGTCTTCATACAGCTTCGTTTATGAGCCACCAGATGGTTGTTGTGAAAACTGAGAATCTGTGCGGTGTTTGTTGCCTTCCTATAAACTGTCGTTTCAAGTTCACCGTTAAGGTTTCGTCTGACAAGCACACCCAGGAAGGGCAACTGCTGTTCCTGTTCTTCTTCCCTCGTGAATTTCATATCAGAGAAGACTGCGTTGAGTAGGCTATGGAAATGTTGCAGCATGCCCTTCTTTACGATGAAGAACGTGCCGTCTACGTAACGGCGCCAAAATACCGTCTCATGTTGGATGATGGAGTCAGTGTCAGACACCCAGGCCTCCAGCAGTTCTCGCCCTGTCTTATTGTTGACCCGCGCCACTATCTGCGTGCCCGAGAAGTTGAATTCGTGGCGTGCGAGTAGCCACCTGACTTATAACCGTGCCAACCGCATTGACGTTTCGGATTCACACTCCAGTCCACCATCAGTGACAGCAACAGATAAGGATAGTGAACGCACAAGCACTGAAGTACTTGCATATTGCAGCCGCTATGCGATGATATAGCCAAGAAAGTCATCAGCTTCCCTACTCACCATAGACTGTCTTACCTGATTGCCTGTATCCGAGTCCTTCGGAGGTCAGGTTTCTTAACCATTGCCAGTGATTGGCGCATCAGCGGCTGTCTCAGGAGGGACCGACGATGTTCGGATCAGCCTGTCAGCGGGAAACGACAAATGGACTCTGTTCACGTAGGTGGGCACTGAGTTAGCATTCATACGGTGCCGTACGATAGGCTCCACGGCCGTTGCAATGGCTGAACACCTACAGTGTGTATAGACAGGTTCCAGTACGCGATTGTTTTACTGCATAGGTAATTTGGGTCCCCTTGCCTGCCCTCAGCGTAGTCCATTCAAACGTACCTGACAGTCCCGTGGATGGGCGCAAAAGTGGCCAATCGCTTTTCTCCAAAAAAATCAACTACGACTTCGAAACTTAGACGAAATATGCCCCAACGCTGAGGGTGCACTGTGAGGAAGGGCAATGTGTGTGTGTGCTGAATTTCTACTGGAGGACGCTGCTCATTGCAATTTCCAAGCGCATGCCTAAACAACGTGTGAATGTTGATGTATTTCGTCCGAAGCAGTAATCAAGACCTCTTCCGTCCATAGACAGTATCGGCTCTGATGGCCGTAGAAGTAATTTGGAGTACTGACAATGGACAAGAGAGAGGAGATAGACCATTTCTGACCCATTAGCCATCGTCATACAGCCACACCCGGCCGACAGGACAACGGGTCGTGGCTCAGGGGCAGAGCGTTGGACTCAAAAGCGCTCAGTTACCAGAAACTTCTAATTCTTCCAGACGTGTGATTGGTTAGGGCTGTTTGACGACGGCTAATGGACCAGAAGTAGTCATTCCAGCCTCCTTTGTGCTCGTCAATCCTCCTCTGCATATATTACCTTCTGCAAGGCTTTTCGATTGAACCGAATGAGCAGCGGAACAACCACATCTCGCAAAAATGATCGGTGAACGCTTTTCCAACAATAATTCATCGGAGTGCCTAGAAGCGAGAAACAAGGCATAAATTATTCATAGTTGTCTGAAATTTAGCCCGTTCACGGCAGAAATGCTGTGGCACGCCTAGATGGTGGGGGAGAGAGAGAGTCAAAAGTGAAATATGTTGCTACATTTTATTTAAGCCACAAATCGGCTGCAGTCATTATCCACAATTTCCTCGCCAGCTCGACAAATAAAAAGTTGATGTGAGTGTGATGCGTCCTACTGAGACCGAACGTCTCAGCGTGCCAGCGCTAACGCACGAGAACTGGCTGGGTGGCAGAGCCATGCAAGGGATTCAGCCGGTTGGTGAGATTTCAAGGACATTTTAGGGCACAAATTCCTCTGTCAGCTCTAACAGATTTTCGTAGAGAGGGGGGACGCGAATGAGGGCGACGGATTTCGGTTAGCGGAGAGGAGCGACAGGAGGGAGGGGGGTGAGAGGACGCGGAGTGTTGTGCGGCCAAGGGCGGCGGAAGGATTGGGTGGGCTTTTGGCCACCCTGCTGGAGGAGCCTAGACGATGCTGCGCCGCTGGATTCACAGTTGTTGCGGCAACATTGTTGAAGGTTTGCCTTTCGTTTAGAAACATGTCGGACCGACTGTGGGCGCAGCCGCTGTTGAGCTCTGACAAAGGCCCACTGTTCACCTTTTCCCCATACACTCACCGAGATTGATTTTTCCATACTTCTACTCTAACTAAAAGTAATACTGAGGCGTCTGTAAAGTTTCCGTTTGCTTACTTGGTCAATCAAATAAAATATTAACGTTTCAGCCTAACCCTGAGCATGTTTTTGTTGAAACCGCGCAGTTTTATTTAATCTGTAAGATATGACAATGCAGCCGCACCTGACGGACACAATGCTGTTGACCTACTTAATTATTTTGAGTTGGTATGATTACGTTGGCATGGTGTTGCTGTGTGTTGCAGTGTGTGTTCTGTTGGAGGCCTTGTCTCTTTGTTGCCGCGTCTACCTTTTTCGACCCAATGCCGGTGGTCCTTCTTGACTTTCGGCCAGTCGTCCCCTTCTAACCTCAGGGCTGGCTGTTTCGGGGTTAGACTTTAGGTCTGCGGTTAAGGGTTAAGGTTGGGGTTGAGGTTAGGACTAGAGTTAGGGGTTAGGGCTCTGTGTTAGGGCTACGGGGTTAGGTTAACTATTTCTCAACCATTCAAAGTACAACTGAGCATACCCAATAGCTTTTCTTTTGCCTACAATCGCTAGACCTCGTCGTCTGTGCATTCCCCGGTCCCATCTGTAAAAAGTCCCTTTGTCACCGGTCTCGTATTACAGGTGGCTGTGGTCTGTTTATCTCGGGTGCGGCTACATAACCGCATTCGACCTTTTAATCCAACATTGCTGCAAGTCAGAAGTAGAGCCCGCTTTACTTTGTTGAATAGAGTCCTCCGGTGCGGCCTGTATCACCGATATGTATATATATATCCACAAAAAAGTCGCGTGCTCCGAATGCACAAAGTGGCCGTCAGCTGCTCGCACAGAAAGTTCCTCCATGGACAAGATAACGTGAAGCCAGCGTGTCAGTATTGTTATCTCACGTGAATGTGATCACCTCAGGTGACGCGTCGCTTTGTGTCCCGGCGAATGTCTCACTTGGGACCCAGGAGGGAGGCTAGTAGTGTATCGGAACAGTTTATCTTTATGAATTTGATATATCCTGAACGAGTACATCGGCAGGGACGGCAACAACAACAACAACAACAGAGCATGTGGCTGCTACTGGAGTTACTAAACCATCAACGACAAGTGCTGCAGGTCAGGAGGGGACTGCGCAGGGCTGCTTATGCGGGTACCAGGTCAGTAAATCTATTGCCTGAGTTCTCATCCTAGGGCCAGGTTTCAATCAGTTTGCGGATTGCCTTGCCTCCGGTATGAGAAAATATCTTGGCGGCTCCTTTCAAACGTTTCCTGGAGCCGCTTGTGATAATTCGTCGCCTTGACGCACAGCCGGACATATTTCCAGTCTGACCTCTTTAGATAAAGTGCACTTTAGGCACGGAATATGATAAACTGCATGAGACTGCTCCCCCGGGTTCGCTAGAGTTGATCAAGGTATGGGTCTCCGCTGCGAGCTGAATCAGTCGATGTATTGATCTGTCACAGCATATAATGACCCGTGCAGTGACCTCCAGACATATGACACCGCCTGTTCATTGAATACTGACCCCGATAACTGTCACATGTTCTCTTACTGCAGTCGTCTCTGATGTCGGAATCCTGCAAATCTAGGAAATCGCGGAAAAACTGAAAAACGGCTTCGATGCTCGATCATTTTCCTTCTCACTCGTACGGTTGGTGAATCTACATATGCAAATTTGCTTTAGCTTACAAACATCCTGAAATAAAGCCAAACATACGGACCAAAACTTCAAATTAGATATGAATGACTTTAAGTTAAGTGAAGCCATAAATGAAACAGTAACAGTAATATTGTGTTGTTTAAAAATAGCACTTTTTAGGAAAGAAAAAATTCAAAAAAGCTAAAAATCATAAAAACGAGTTACAGAAGTACACAAAGTCTACGCATGCAGGCAGCTGAGATAATTGAACAGCACAAGTAGACCTACTTATCGATTCTAAAGTGGATCCCCGAGATCTTTCGGCAATCGTCCGCTTTTGCATTGTCTGAAGTGCAAAGTGAGCCACACGTGATTTCACCGATTTAAACGTCGAATAAATTGAATATTGCATAAGGTCGTATGCTGACAGGTCGGCAAGTAACGAATAACTTTGAATAGATTTTCCAGATGCAATTGTAAGCATGCCATTTTGAGTGTATTAAGAAAACTTTTCTTCCATCAAGTTATTGTGCAGATTTCGATACGGTGGTTCCGTTGAATTTCAAAGTTTTCGTGCAATGCCATTCAATACTACACAGCTTTCTAACCGACTGCTCATGAACATAGGTTCCGTGCCATTCCGTTTTCAATTTCGGTATTATCAGAAACTGACCGTACACAAAGTATTTTGCTATATGCTCGAAAGTTAACGTGGCCACTTGCAATGGGTCTTTTCATGGTTATTCATGGGGTATTCGCTGATTGCATTAAAACAATGGATTATCTGTAGGTTTTATTCCGACCTTTTAGGGCGTGAAATCACACGGATTTAACTTTATATACTAGATAAAATACATGCTTTTTTAAAGGTAAGCTGCCTGTTCACTTCCTGTTTCTCGCAAAAACAAAAAATTTTCAAACGCGGAAAGTTTGTTTGGTAATTCTCAAGTTTTAATTAACCTCCTCCCATAGAAAGGCACGCATGGACGCACAAACGTTTTATAGCTCACTTATTACCGTAGGAAATTGTCCGAATATCAGGTAACCTCGCTTTCCGCTCAAATATGTAAATATTTTGTCCGATGAAATTACTCAAAACATATTTTGCATACAAAAGGGACATTTCTCGGAACGGGTTAGGCAAAAACGTAAAACCCACAAGGCTTCAGGTGCCACGAAGTAATCATCTTGATTCCCATCATCATGAGGTTGTTCACATTGTACATGCACCCGGACCTCGAACACTTGTCTTCATTCGCAATAGGTTTCTTTCGAGACAATGATAAGACCTTCAAAATACCCATAAGAAGACTCAGAAGACCAGTGGGCGAACATGAATGTGCTCTAGATACATTCGCATCAGGTCAGTGCCTTTATATGGCAACAGGGCGTAAGAATGGTATAAAGGTCGATTGGAGTTCGTCTCTCCCTTCATGTGGCGTGTGGGGACAGGTTGGGGTGGGGAATAAGAGACAGTAGGCGCCTATCCAAGAGTACGGAAAAACTGTCCGGCGAGCATTACCAGTACCATTCTAGCACTGTTGATTCCGGGCCTCCCGTAGACCCCAACATGACCAGAAAGTAGTCTCGGAAAAGGAGACACGATCGTTGGAACAAGCGCCTTATTAGCCTGACTCCGTCTCTGATGATGGATTCGAGTGAGAATCTGAAACGTCAGGCTAGCAAAGCACTTGTTCCAACGATCTTGTTAGGCGAAAACGTAAAATCCACAAGGCTTCAGCTGCCACGAAATAATCATCTCGATTCCCATTATCATGAGTTAGGTCACATTGTACATACACCCGGACCTTGTCTTCATTCGCAATAAGTTGCTTTCGAAACAATGACAACACCTTCAAAATACCCATGGGAAGACTCAGGAGACCAGTGGACGAGCATGCATGTGCTTTAGATGAATTATCATCAGGCAACAGGGTGTAAGAAAGGTATGAAAAATCGACTGGTGTTCATTTCTCCCTCCAAGTGACGTGTGGGGGCAGGAATAATTGACAGTAGGCGCCTATCCAAGAGTACGCGAAAACCTCCCGGCATTGTTGAGAGAAGGCGAAATTAAAAACGTAACCAGTGTCATTCTAGTTCTGTTGATCCCGGGCATCGTGTAGACGTCAAAACGACCTCGCGAAACGACGTCGAAACGACCCACCGAAAGCTGGTCTTGTGTGCACAAAATAACCTGGTGCAAGCCCCATGCCTGCCGTGGCCAAAGATCGGTCAACCGCGTTCAGCCCTCAGCCCCCACTGCTGTGATGGCAGGACGATCGGAGGTGGGCGCAGGCGAAGTGGTTGACATAACTAAACGGACCATCTGCGTGTGCCACACACGGACCGGCGCCCCCAACACGCACCAGACCTTCTCAGGGGCGGCCTGGGTCTCCCACGCTTGACAGTCCTGTAAAGGCCACATTGGCGGCGGGTAGAGTCTTAGTCTTGAATGAAACCGAGTTATCCCGTTTGATGCCAACCTTCCAATTCTCGACTGATAGCGCGTCGCGATGGATTCGAGCGAGACAGATGAATAATTGTAGGGAATGATTTGATTTGCCGCGAGGATGGGCGTCCCAGGGTACCTGGCCTACTATTCAAATACCCGCTGTTATTCCTGGGCCGGTGGCCGAATAGAGGAGGCAGTACAATCACCCAGTCCGGCCTTCCTAAGAATCTATGAAAACGATCGAAGCATTCGACTGTTCCCCATCCCCAAACTGAACTGACTAAGCAAAACACTACGCATAGTCCGGGTGACGAGACTCGGGGAGTTCACATCTGGCCCTCTGCTAATAATGCCATAAGTAGGCAAAATTTGGTCCTACAACCCCACCCGAGTGATACCATATGGTAAGCTTTCTAGAAAATTTCAGTAGATGCGAGTACCCTGACTTCACAAATATCACGTATTTGCATCTTCCTTACCATTTTAACTCGACGAGTGATTGTACCACGGGGAGAGGAGTGCTCATACACCGACCTCGGTCACTTCAGTTCAGTTTACATGTGCTTCCCTGAGCGTGCTTCAAGCCATGCTTTCACCCTCTTTACTTTCCCTGTCCAGCAGGTGGTCAAGTAGACTTGCTAGTGGAATTTTTCGGACGGTGTGGAACTCCGTCGGTTCTACTGCAGTGGTCATGCACTGCGAATTGCCAAGTGATTCCCTCTATGGCCTTCGAGTTACCATTGGGTCCCAAGTATCCTCTTAATCCAGCGAGCGGCCGTGTCGGGGGGAGAGTATGTACACGCCGCCATCACTCGTGCTTCCCTGCGCGTGCTTCGAGGTCCGCTTGCGCCTTCTTCCTCTTCCTAGTCCAGTGAGTGACAAAGTTATGTATGGTAACTAATATCTTTTCAGTAAGCTTACCATATGGTATCAATCAGGTGGGGCTGAAAACCTTAAGTAGACAAAAAGCCCGACCCAGGAGCGCTAGCCGATGTGCCGACTATCAAAACCCATTCCTAACATAACTCGGCAACAGGAAAGCAGCCGGCAAACCGAAATAGATCACACAATCAAGGGCACCCGCGGCTATCCTGATATGAGATGTGGTCAGTCATTAATTCAGTATATATGAGGGATAGAGGCAGAGCCTTGGAAAACCCTATTTACAGATAGACGTTTGAAAAAAGTATGCAGATATTTACATAGTAGTTATACTAGTCATTGATATCGTGTAAATGTTTGACCATCAAGCATAAATTTATCTAGTCTTCTCTTGAAGGTCTCAAAGTTTTCCGCTAAAACAACGGAATTCTGCGGAATAAGAATATAGCCCGCAATTCAAGTTTGGCATATGTTATTTTCAATTTGTATTGATGCACTCGAAGATTGGCCGTCCGCGCCACTTCGAAGAAATTGTCAAACTGAAGAGCACAGTCCAGCCCTCGGACGATCCTGAAGTTCATGATCATATCCCAACTATATTGTCTATAAGTGGGAGGAAATATTTTTAGCTTCTCCAGCCGTCTCTCATAAGGTAAGCTACTTAATCCGCCGACTAGCTTGGTCGCTCTTCGTTGTGCGTTCTCCAGTAGGGTGTAATCATGTTTCATCCAGGGACACCATGCCTGAACACAATATTCCAACATTGATCGCATGAGTGCTCCAAATACTCGGCCGAAAAGTTCTTCGTCAAAATTGAGGAAGGATCTTCTAATCGCGCCTAGGATACCCATAGCCTTCTTTGATACCTTGGCAAAGTGAGTCGATGGTTTGAGTGTTGACGTCATCCACACACCGAGGTCTCTTAACTCGTTGACTGATTCGAGTTGGTGACCTCCTATAAAGCAGTGAGATTCAAATCTCAACGGCCTCCTGTTGCTCGATCGTAATCGGACAAGTTGGCCTTTGCTACGATTGAGGCTAAGACACCACTCATCACACCATTGTTGCAAGCGATTCAGATTGCCTTGTAACTGTACAGAGTCTTCCGGCTTCGCTTTTAATTTCTACAATTTGAGATCACCGACAAACATTACGCGCTTGCAGTTCAGACAGCCCAGGCAGTCGTTCACATATATTAAGGACAGAATTGGACCGAGAACGCTCCTCTGCGAAACGCCCCTGTGGTCGGATGCCCATTCCAATTTAACGTCTCCGATACACACACGATGAGATCTGATCGTAAGAAAATCAGCTAATCATTTCAACAGATTTCCATTCACACCCACTCGACATAGTTTAAACATAAGTCGTCTGTGTGGAACTGCCAAAAGCCCTTCTGAAGTCAATGATTTCGTCCAGCTCTCCATGGATACTAGGAGGTTAGTGAGACGCGATCGACCCCTTCGAAATCCATGCTGATGTAAACTGAGCAAGTGGTTTTCTTCAAGGTGCCACATCAGCTCCGTTTTTATTACCTTTCCCATCAACTTGCAGCAGATGCTTGTGAGACTGACTGGTCTGAAGCTGTTTGGGGTTGTTCTCTCGCCACCTTTATATATGCGGCTTATATTTGCTTTATTCCAGTCGGTAGGCAGAGTCCCGGCCTCCATCGAAGTTCTGAAGATCCTGGATAACGGAGAGGCCAGTTGGTCGGAGAGTTCATTCAGGACTTTTGCGAGCACGCCGTCCGGACCAGGGTATTTAGTGGACTGTAGTTGACCCAGGTTTCTCCTTACTGCGTCTGTTGTGAAGTTCACCGTGTTAATTGTATTGTTTGATTTGACAATTTGGGGATAAACTCTTTCATCAAAAGCTGTCTTCTCGGTGTACACGGACGTGAAGAAATTGGACATGTTCGCCTTATCTGAATTGTCAGACAACGTATTTCCCTAACGATCTGTTAGACAGGGAACGCAGTCCCGGATGCGTTTCGCCTTATTCACGTATCCAGAGAATTTTTTGAAATTTTGCGAATATTTTTTAGGTTTAACTCAAATTCTGCCCGTTCTCTCCTCAACAGGCTCCGACATACATTTCTCTGTTTGTTGAAGTTAGCTAAATTCTCTGGTTGTTGACACCTGCCGTACTTCTTCAAGTCTCCTTTTCAAGTTAAGGTTCTTCTTTATTTCTGACGTCACCCACTCTGGCCGGGAAGTGCGCGGTTTCCTCTTAAGTGGGCAACATCTCTCTACCAAGGGCTGCATTACGTCCTTGAAAAAGAGCCAATCGCTTTCTGTGTCAGGTCCTTGTGCTGCATTCCAGTTCATCTTCTGTACCAGATTTTTCATTCGGGGATAATCCCCTTTCCATACATTTCTTTCCTCAGCAGCTCGAATTTTGGGGTACAGAAAAATGACTATATTCCCAAAGAAGAACCTGAAGGAATGAATCACCGGCTACGTTCTCAGCGCTTTCCAGTATTTCTTTCCAACCTCCCCCCACGGCGACCGTACGCGGACAGATGTGCAGTGGGTATCGGCGCAAAACTATATCAGTTAACTGCCCGGGCAGGAAATAGAATCCACAGAGCATCTAATTGCGTAGTTACCCTTGTTCCGGGCAGCCATCATGGCCAGCCTGGCGTCATTGTCTAAGGCCTCGCTGCCTCAAGGTCATTCTCCCCTTTCAGTGAGCCGTTCCAGACGTGCTGGCCTGCGGCCACTAGAACGACTTCGGCTCAGACGCAGCTGCTCATTGTGTCACTTGAACGCGTCACCGCCGCCGTGTAACTACAAACTAAGCCATTGGGACACCACCCCTCGGCAAAAGCAGCACACACCGATTGGAGAGCGCTTGAGCTTGGCCCACGAGCCTACCGAAGCGGCTGCTACCACTGTCTCAGGTGTCTATCAGGCATGACTGAACGCAGTCAACACCTGCCCTGGCTTCGCCAGCCGTCCCTGCCGCCTGAAGGGACGACCCCAGGTTCTGTACACAGTAAATCCTTCATTCTGTCGCTACACCCTCACACGCGAATAACAGTCTAG